>WEDG01002068.1:0-121960 GCA_017591395.1 Schistocephalus solidus | reverse complement strand
GGTCACCTTCTTAATTATTGATTCCATTATTTTACAGCAAATGGAGGTTAGGCTGACAGGTCGATAATTGTTGACATTCGATTGAGCCCCACTCTTGTATACGGGGTATATATTTGCTGACTTCCATTCGGATGGCAGTTTACCTGATTCAAATGATGAATTGAATATATGCGCTAGTGGTTTGGAGAGTTTGCTGGCCAGTTCTTTCAAGAACTTTGCCGGTAAATCGTGCGGACCAAATGACCTCACTTCTTTCAGATTTAGCAGTTCTCGCTCAAGGAGAGGTTCCGGGAAGAGCCAGCCTCTGGGCCAGCCTCTATAACAGAACTGCTGACGTAGTCAAGCTGAAGTTCAGGTTCTGTAGTCAATACCAAGGCAAATAACCAACCCAATTGCTCGACTTTCTCGCAATTTTCCACGACTTCAACACCATTCACATCCATAAGTACTGCGACTGGGTCCTTATTTTTTAATCGACAATTGATATAATGGAATAAAATTTTAGGTTAATTATCTTACTAGATAGTTTCTGATTCATAGTTCTTCCTTGTCTGACGGATAATTTTTTGACAGCAATTCGTTGTTGACAAAATTCCTCGAGATGTTCTGCTGACCCTGTTTCCCTGAATACCTTCCGTTTTTTATTTTTCTTCTTTAAGTGCCTATTAATTTCTCTTGTTAATTAGGTAGGGGCGACTAGTTTTCTTTTGCATCTTCAATGGACAAAAGCGTTTAATAATATCGAGTAAAATCGTCTTAAACGATTGACAGTTATCCTCCGGATTCCTTTTGAGCAAACAATCCCATTTCACGGACATCAGTTCTTTTTCCATCGCGTTAAAATCGGCCTTGCATATATTTCGCTTGCCTTGCGTTCTCTTCTGGCGCTGAGAATAAAGGCAGTAATCCCACAGCAGCGTAGTATTGTCACTAGTACCGAGGGGTGCAATAGAAAACACTTCATCAATGTTAGAGAAGTCCTTCGTAAATATTAGGTCCGGGCAATTGGCTCTCTGGTTCTCTCTAAATCTCGTTGGTATATTAACCTTCTGCACCAGAAGTTGGTTGAGAGTGAGATCCATTAGCTTGCCACCAAAGGCAGTTGGCGCACTGTCAACTTTCAGAGTTACCCAGTCTATTGTAGGTGCATTGAAATCGCCAGCAATAATCAGTTCCTGGTGACTTGCTACTTCCTTGATCGAATGAAGGAAGACCCATCAGCTGCGTTTGGAATATTTGGTGGTCTGTGGATCTTCAAGAATTGTAGGTTTTGTGAACAATCCTTTTTACTCTTTATCCAGAGAAATTCATATTCAAGGAAGATGGCGTGCACTCGTTCGACTGCCGAGATTCCTGTCCTAATGTATACGACCACTCCACCTCCTTGTCTATTTTCTCAGTCTCTTCGAAAGAGCTGGTATCCATCTATTGAAACCTCGCTATCTGCGATTTCGGCTTAGAGCCACGTTTTTGTAATGGCAATGACATCGGGGTTCGGTTTAAAACTAGTGTCTTGATTTCGTCTATTTTCGATAGGAGGCTCTGAGAATTGGTATAAAAACATCTCAATTTAGACTGGATAACTCCTGCATATATGCTTCTACTCATTTTCTGCGATTGAATGCTCGAGTCAATTAGTGTTTTCTAAGACGGACTGGTGTCCATCCCGCCCACGCTGAGTTCTGATGAGTGGTCGTCCAACGAGTTCTGGAGGGCCTTCCTGTTGTTATAGGAGCTCTGTACAGTTGGGTACTTCGTATTAAGTGTCCTCCATCACGGTGAGGACCCACCTTAATGATGTACAGGGTCTGCCAAAAGAACGAAATCTTCATCACTTTTATTTTCCCCTTCTTTATTCAGAGCCATTATCTCCCCTGTTTGGTTCTCCTCTTCAGTTCTGTTCTCAGAATCCTCATTTTGTGCGTTTCCATGGGTTCATAATCCGGCTGAAAAAAAACATATCCCTGTGTGAGCTACGGAAAGACATTCTCCGTTCTAGGAGGCGTGAAGCCTGAATATCGTTTTCAAAAATAATTTTAAGAGGCCTCTGTGAGGAAAGTTCACGTGAAACATCCGCCTTCCCTAAACGGAATGCTTTGTGCATGGTTACCAATTCACCAGCTTGATGAATCGAAAATGAGTATTTTCGGAAAGCACTGATGTCATGTTCTACCCTTTTTTTGCAACCAGAGAAGTGAACTCGGGAGCCCCTTTAATAAAGAGATTGCGTTTTCGGTCGAAATGTCTGTTTGGTGACTTTTGAGTTCTGATTTGTTGATAGAGCCTCAGTATCAGGAAGAATGCTACTCTGGTCGACGATGTTATTTGCGTCAGTACGAGCAACGATTCCTAAAGTTAATGGCAAACCCCTTTTTGGGAACTTTGCCAATTTGTCCTGAACTTGCTCCTATATCACCAACATAGGATTCCGCTTGAGCGTCTATCGGTAAGAACGAGCTTTTTTGGAGTTCGAACCCATTTTTTGTGAAAACATCACGGCCCTTTTCGACTTCGAATTTTTCGTTTCCGGTCTTTGAAATTTGACGAGCTTTTCAACTTCGCCCATTTTTGTATCATCCAGCAACGAGGCCACATATGTTTTGCGTATCCATAACACTAATGCTTCTGTCTGAGCTGGAGGACAGAATAAAGGTACATGAGATGGTTTTATCTCCCTTTTGAAGGAAAGTAAATGCCTACTGATTAACTGAGCTCTGTAGACGCAATGTCTTTAAGCTCTACACTAGGTATTCTTTTGAGGAAGCTATATTTGCATACGTTATTTCTTTGGTTGGAATTCTCGTTGCTACGGGTGTTTTTTTCCGGGTGAACTATGAACCTTCTCTTTGAGATCGGCCATTTCTTGTTTCAAGTTACTTATATATTTCTCCATCGATAGAAATTTCTGTAAGAGATTTAAGCACCTCATGCACTTTTCATCCTCGTAGGTGACATTTGTGAGTGTTATCAGGCCTTTTGCTCGGTTGGCAGAAGGAGAAGAGATAATAGAACATCTGTCTTTGCCATCTTTTGCTGTTTGTTTACAATTTTTTTGCCGATGTCCCGTGAGAATGTGGCATAGTGGTTAGGTGCATCGCCACATGTTTCTGTGACGAGGGTTTGACTCCAGCCAGCGGCGCGAATTTATTTCTCCGTGCAGATAAATCCTGAGCGTCTGTGTTTTCCATACCTCTTAGGATTGTATGTGAATACATTTCATTTATAAATCTTCTTAAAGAAATAAGCTAGGGTGCAAACGTATTCAGCAGTCAGACTTCTAACAAGAATGCAACGACTAAGCCTTTGATGTGAGTTCTCCTTCCCCGATTGGAAGCAGATAAATAAATAAATGGTATATTTAAGGCCCAGAGAGCCCCGTCATTTATAACTTAGTATCGCGGTTTAAATAAATACTAAGTGAATAATTGCTGCACTATGTGAGCAGCCATGTTAACAGCAGAAATGAACAATATGGTAGGCATATCCGCGTCAGAACGATTTGCAATTTTTTAAACAAAAGTCAACAATCTTTGACATATACGGTGAACTAGAAAAGAAGCAGTTAAAAACTCTTGCGGTTAAATCGGAGGTGGATTTCGGCGAGCCGCCAAATTAAAAACAAATTAGGAGAAAATAACTGCTTCACTCAAAAATAAATAGCTAAATGCAATGGGATAGTACTGTGACGTTGCCTCATGCCGATAGAATTACGGCCAAAGCTGCTCAGATTTGCGGTTTTATTTCTTATAATTTCTACCTTCCTGAAATTAAATTAAGACTTTATCGTATGTTTGTACTTCCCATTCTTGAATTTTGCTGTCCTTTCTTCGGTTTGATGAACGAATCTAGCCGTTCAAAAATTGAAAATGTCCAAAGACATTTCACAAAAAAACTCCTATTACCGACTCTTTCAACTACTTCCTACTCAACATGATGCCAGCTAACGAAGCTAAAATTTCTTTGGGTCAGGAGACTTGAAGCAGGCTTTTGTCTCCTTTTTCGACTAAATAATAGTTCAACTCTCCCAAAAGCTTTCTGTCATTACTCCGTTAGTCTTCCTTATAACCTAAGAAATTCTGCACTAATTATACCTCCCCCTGCATCCTCCACGTGTAAACGCTCTCTTCTTTGCTTCTAGGTATAGTTTTCTTTTGGAATAACTTGCCAATTGAAATTAGGTTGTTAACTAGTCTATCTGCATTCAAGCGAAGACTGCACATTTATCTTAACACTGATTCTATTAACCTTTTTATTTTTCCTCATCTTTTTTTCCCAGTAGCTTTCCCCATGACTCGGAGAAAGGACCATCGGGAATTTGAGTAACCCTCTTGAAACTATATTTATGCTACCTCGAGACGCCCATGAACTATAATGTCTCCTTATATCACCCGTCCTCCAAACGATGACGTCATTCGGACGTACAAATTCGGTTGTCCAAAGTCTTAAATGCTGCGGTTTCTTTGGATACTACCCATCATCAGAATTCAAATCTGGATCCTATGATGCTGAGGACTTAAATTCATTGACGCATTTTCGTGAGATTCTGTTTCATACGCCTAAGTGATCAAGAACGAATCACCTCGACGTTTCATTATCTCATTCTGAAATGCTACTGCAGTATTACCCTATTCTACCACCTGACCATTTTTTTCCTAAGCAGTTTTTTTCTCCTACCTTCTATTCGAAAATGAAGGCATATTGAACTCTGCCTCCATTTTCATGGTAGAAGTTTTTTTTCACTGCCTATTTTTTCTAGTTCACCATTAATTTTAAAACATTGCTAACTGTTGACATAGCAGGACAAGTTATGAATTTATACATTTTAACTGCACACAGTGTCATAACTTTATTTCGTTACTAATGTTTGCTTAGACAGTACCTTCCCGGTGCTAACCAAATATAAATTCTAAATTCTAAACGTATGAGGGTTCGGAAGGCTCCTTGTCATGTAAGATATAATATAGCACTCAGATCTACTGTTTGTAACCACCGACGGAGGTGAGAGAGGAGGAACTCATCGTGGATACCAGGGTCAAAACGAAGAGGGGACAGTAGAGGTCATGAGATCATCATCGAGATGTGACCTTGCTGGCTGCTTAGTCAAACAATCAGAGAGGCAAAACCACCAGAAGCCGCCTCGATCATCAACTGATCCTGGAGACCATCGTCGGGGTTGCAAAATCGGAGGAAAGTTTCAAGGTTGTCAAGAGTTGGCGATGATAGTTTAAAAGGGGGGACGAAAATGTGAATGCAAAGATTAACTCTGCATAGGATGATGGAAATATAATTAGAGACCAATATAATATCAGATGAGCTGCCTCAAATACCAGGAGGACCCTTTTCGAAATCCAAAAGTTGCGAGTTTGGGAAGGAAATGGACAATAAGGACTTTATATCTTCCGAAGTGAAATTTTTGCGCAATTTTGTTTTGAAAATAGCTAATGTAGACGACAACCTAATTTGCCGTGGAAGATTATTCCAGATGAAAGCATATTTGGAGGCAAAAACTGAGAACGATTAGTTGTGGAGCTAAGGGGTGTTGAAATGATCAAGGAGGAATTACGATTGGCATAGGGTCGATCTACCGGAGCGAGAGCGTTAATTCATAGGATCTTTGGTCTAGAGTTAACGCGAAACAAGAAGCAGAGACCGGCTTTGAGTCTTCTTAACCCACAGAAATTTAATTTTTGCTAACTGGCATCTATCCGTTTAAGGGATACTGGATCCAGGAAGAGAAAATAGTCTTCGAGTAAAAACCTTCCGAACTTTTTCAATCTTACTGCGGTCAGAGGCGTTCATCAGCCTAAAGAGGGGACATCAGTATTCCAGGATAGGAAAAACAAACATGCGGTACAGGTTTAACTTTATTTCCAGGAAGGAAGAAATTATTTGATATTAAACCACATATCTGTGCAGCCTTTGCAGAAATTCGATCTGCATGAGGTGATAATGCTAGCTTAGTCGTGTAACTTAGGCCTACGTTTTTAATGGGTGATCGTTGTTAAAGTGAACTATTTTTAAATACTAGGGGTCCAGGAATCTTGGCGGGGCGAAAACACACGGAACTACTATTGCATGAAGAAAACTCCATCTGCCAAGTACAGCTCCAAAATAAGAGCATAAGTAGATCAGTGTTGATTTTATCAACGCAACTATTGGCAGTGTCTTTAGAAAATGAATAAATGCACTTAAGATCGTCAGCGTATACGAAAATTTGAGAATTTTTGAGTAAAGTTGAAATTTTGTTTATGTACAGAATAAAGAGAAGGGGACTTAGAACCGTGCCTTGAAAAACGCCACTCTTGCTTGGCTGAGGCGTCGAGTAGCTATTAAATACCAATACCTTCTGGCTGCGGTTAGACAAGAAGGAACCAATAAAGTCAAGGAGAGAAGACCGGATGCCGATGGCTTCCAGTTTCACCAGAAGACGTCTGTGCGGTACCTTGTCAAAGGCTTTGCTCCGGTCAAAGTAGATCACAACCACTGACTCTTGCTCATTACCAAGGGAAGTGACGAGGTTAAGAAAAGCTAAGTGACACATTTCGCATGATCTCCCAGGTAAAAAAACCATATTGCGAGTCACTTAAGAGCTTTTTTTCTAAGCAACAGTCAAGAATTTGGTTAAAATAATTTGTTCACGAAGTTTTTTTGGAGCGTGGGTTTTGTGAATGCCTCAATAATTATTTACGTCCGAACGAGATCCCGACTTGAAGACAGAAAGAATAGTAGATGTATTCCATGAGTCATGAAAGAATCCGTTTAAACAATAAACTGAGAATACATGGCTAAGCAATCGGGGAAAGCTTGGCACTCTCTTAATAATTGAGTTTGGAATACCGTCAGTCCCCGAAGAGTGCGAGTTTTTCAGACGCATTATTTGCTTACGAATTTGTTCTATGGAGAAATCAATGGTGCTGATAACATTGAATGAGGATGCCTTGAAACGTCGGAATCGATTTGGATTCCATCATAAGATGATTTTAAAAAAATGCACTAAACAATTCTGCCTTTTCAGAGTCTTTGAAAACGAAGTTCTTAGTTTAATTTAGTAATGGATGTATTTTTATAATCTCGTTTAGAGCAGGATCGACGGTGGAACAGTTAAGCAACTGATTTGCCGAGTTTGGCTCGCTGAGTGCACAAGATTCCCTCTGTCTGTCACCTGCAAGCCGAATCTTAGAAGCTGATTCAAAAATCTCTGCAATCCTTAGATGTACAGATAACGAACTAGTATATTGATCTTTAACTTGCTTCCTCAATTTCTTTAGTCATGTCAAAAGAACGTGAGGGACGGTGGATTCCGAAGTGTAGGGCTTGACAATTTTGGTTGGCACAAATTCCAGGAAGTTATTTCAAACGACTGACATGAAGTCAAAAAGACTTGCCACATCGTTCATGGAGGAGAGATGCTGCCAGTCCAGTAAGTCCAAAAAGTTGTTAGTTAAGCTCATATCTGCGAGCTCAAAAGCATGTTAGGTACGAACGGTGCTAGCCTTTTTCGATGAGACAATTGGTAAGCAAGAGTAAATTAATGTATGGTCACTTTGGAAGAGGCCCTGCTTAAAATCAACGAAAAGGGGAGCAATGTCGTTTGTGAAAATCAGGTCTCAATTATGCTTGTCTCTCGTTGCAGAACGGACAAGGTGGGACAAAATAGAAAAATTAATGGTATCTAGGAAAGGCTGAAATCTGGGTCGATAAAAGTTTGAAATCCAGTCAATTTCAGGAAAAACAGCACACCGCTGGCGTAAATTGTTCAAGCAGGGGAACGTTGAAGCTTGTTTTTCTCGTAGGGATAACATCCTGGACGTGGAATTATCCTTAGTGAAGGAATATTTGAATAGCCGCAGAATCGTTCAGTCCAAGTAAATAACTCCCAAATTTAGAGACTGGCAATCCACTCAAGAGGTATTACAAACTAACGTGTTTTCTACGCTGAGGTAGAGATTAAAACTTCATTAGTTCAAAGGAGCTAAAATTCGAAAGCAATTTCAAACGACGTGCCTTCATTTTCAAGCAGGTCACTTAAACTCCCGATGGTCCTTTCTCCGAGTCATAGAGAAAGCTACTCGGAAAAAGATGAGGAAAATAAAAGGTCAACAGAATCAGTGTTAAGATAAATGTTCAGTCTTCGCTTGAATAGAGATAGACTAGTTAATGACAAAATTTCAAAAAATCATTGTCAATAAAAACTGCGAACACTTTGCTTAGCAAATGGGGAACATCACTTAGCTGTTTTATAAGGGAGTTTGGGATGTTGTCCGTTCCAACTGATTGTGATTGATTAAGTCGGCTTATCTGTTTCAGAATTTGTAGGAACAAAATCAATGATAGTTAACAACTCATAAGTTGTCAGAGAAATTGAAGCGATGGGATTGGTTTTAAGGGTTTTAAGGGTAAAACGTACGGTGTTCGCCGGTGTCGATGATATTCCAAAAGTCCATGGAAACAGACAAACTATCGCTGGAGTGGAAAACAGCCCTTATCTCCCCGATCCCAAATGGAGGGTCAAGGTTGGAGTTGGAAAATTACCGTCCCATTATTTTAACCTGTATTTTGTGTAAGGCCATGGAACAGCTTATTAACGATAATAATAATTGTATTTAATGTCCTTTTACAGAACAAATCAGAAACCATATGCTGGGGCGATCAGGCTAGCAATAAAAAACTCCTGGAGATATATAACTAGTTTTTCCTACCTTTATGTTACTCAGGATAAAAACCGGCTGTCCGTGGGATGATAGCAGGTAAGGGCTAGCACAATTGCGGTGGGTTTACATTCTCTGTCTTTTTAAAGGACTGGGATTCTAATCCAGACAACAGTGCATCCGTGGACAGTTACCCGCTGTCTACCGAGGAATGTACCGGTTGCGGACTGCAGAGACGGTGACATCCCCGTCGAGGAAAGACCTGGGGTCGGGCTCAGATGCCACGCACTCGATCGAGCCGGAAAAGTAAATTTCTTCCGTGAAGACAGCCCTGATTCCTGGAAGCTGTTCTGAATGCAAAAAACTAGTAATAGTTCTCTCAAACAAAGAATGATTTCGCAGGATATTTATATTCTACGGAAAATTATTCCATATTGCTGTGACATTTAACCGAAAAAACTGACCATACTTAACTATGTGAGCTAATTTTTTTCAGGTCAGTGTGTTTGAGGAAAATAGACTTACGCCTTTGAAACCTCTATTTATTACATGAAAATAACAAGAATAAGAAGCAATGTAAAGAAGTTACAGTCAAGTGAATGCAGGCAGATTTACGTGGTACACTGATATTGTTAAGGTTCAGTAGTCACATAGTTTTCGTGGTGCTGCAACATATTTATTTCTAGCCGCTGTTTGAATGTATCCACAGACTGGGATATAACAATCGCCTCAGGTAGGTTATTCCACGGTTCCACGATACGGTTGGGGAAAAAATACTTCCTCACATCCAATCTTACTTTGGGCACACTTAGTTTGAATGAATGACCTCGAAGATTATTCGCAGGGGCAAGTTGGAAAAAGTCATCACATAGGAGGGCGCAATCCATGCCACGCACGATACGGAAGGTTCGTATCAAGTCTCCGTGCAACTGCCTATAACTCAGAATATAGAGCTTTAGGTTATTTCGACGAATCTCATATGGCAGTTCACCTTGACCTCTTGCTTATTTTGTGGCTCGCCGCTGCATCCTTTCGAGCATGTTGTAGTCCCTTATAGGTCCACGGTCGCCAGGCTTGGATCGCATATTCAAGATGTGGTCTAACAAACGTTCCAAAGACTTTAGAAAAGCAATCTTCATCGAAAACGTTAATGTCCGTTTAATAGCGTACAGCATTAATTGGCGGCTTTAGCTGCCTTGCAACATTGCGTAGAAGGCTTCAGGTTGTCTTTCATCCAAACTCCAAGATCCTTCTGTGTGGGTGCTTCTCGGAGTGGCAAACCGTTCAAATGGTAGGGTCGCATATCAGTGACCTGATTTCGATTTCCCAGACGTAGTAGGGTGCATTTGTTTGAGTTGAAGGACAAGAGAAATTTGCGGGACCACTCGTTCAATCGACGAATATTTTCTTGAAATCGGCTGCATCGGCAGCATTGTGGATAACTTTCCTGATTTTTATATCGTCCGCAAACATAGCAAAGTTACAGTTCAATTCCTGTACACAATCATTAATGAACAATGGAAATAGAATCTGTCCGAGCACTTAACCTTATGGGACTCCACTCTCGATGACTGTGCGCATCGATCGAGATCCGCCTACACAGACCATTTGGGAACGACCAATGAGAAAATTCTTGATCCACGTAAGAAGTTTGCCGCCAATACCGAACATTCTCAACTTTTAAAGGAGACGCTGGTGTGGAACACTATCGAAGGCCTTCTGGAAATCAATGAAGGCCACAGGCACAGTGTCTTTTGCGTCCAATGCTTTTGTCCAGCTTTGCATCGTATATAGTTAGTTCGTAACACACGATCTGCCCCTACAAAAGCCGTATTGTGCAGTTGATAAGAGGTTACGGGTTTCTAAATAAATAATCAATTCCTTTTTGACAACCTTCTCCATAACCTTGCAACAGATTGCGGTCAGGCTGA
Organism: Schistocephalus solidus; assembly: GCA_017591395.1. Classification (NCBI taxonomy): domain Eukaryota; kingdom Metazoa; phylum Platyhelminthes; class Cestoda; order Diphyllobothriidea; family Diphyllobothriidae; genus Schistocephalus; species Schistocephalus solidus. The sequence goes on along the minus strand of WEDG01002068.1, from coordinate 111,381 downwards.
CAGGCCTGTAGTTTTTGGCAAGAAATTGAAAGACATTGCAATGACTGATGCCCAGAGAGTGGTCAAGCTGCCTCACAGTGGCAAGGCAATTTAATTTAAGATTATTTAAAAGCTTAAAAGGTAAAAAGAGTCCTTTCTGTAATCCGCTTAACCATAAGAGATCAATGTTTATAAGCCCACAGCAATTTTGTTACGTTAGATTACGGTGCTCCGATGGTAAAACGTTTTAAGTAAAGAAACGCTGAACCGATTCTATTTTCATTCGTTCACTAGCACGCAGAAGACTTAATAGAAACGAGAAGTATTTCGCAAACCAGGCCTAATGTAAATTTAATAAAAATAGATTCTTAATTTAGGAAAATGCTCTCAGCATTTTGTGAACAACGTGTAAGCAGTAATTTTTTTAATTTTTGCGGGCACTGAAGGATTCTATTGGTTCTACCGCTGATCGGAGGTTGTTCACATAAACAGCCATCCGCAGCAACTGTTTAAGTTCGTACTTCAAGTATTGCAGGAGGTTGTGATCCACCAAAAGTTTCTAGGCATATCCAGAAAAATCGTCTACACCCCTAACACCACATGGCTGCACTCTCAGTGGGCCTACGGGACTTTCAACTGAAAAAAATAGCTGCTTCCGGCCGTTGGTTTGGACAAGCTTACACCTGCTTCTGCAGACACTTGTAGTTTGGTCAACAGCAACGACCCAGACCACCACTCTGCTCCACTTGACTCTCAACCTCCACACATCGAGACTGGCGGCAGTCTGCAGCCCTTTCCTGCATTGTCCACACCTATTACTGCATCTTCGTTGAACTCTTCTGCAACGCTGCGTTTTAATCGGACTAGTATAAACCCGTTAATGGCAGCGCTCTGAATTCCTTTGGAGCACTTCCTCCTGAGGAGAAAAATAGGTTCAAAACCGGTTCCGCTAGCGATCGGTGAGTGTTTATCAACGAATGCAAGAAGAGCTTCTTCCTGAACGGATTTTAGTACTTTTGTCAATTGCCTCTCGAATACCTCGGTGCGATCACTATTTTTCTCATATTTAAAGTATCTTGTACGATTCGACAAGATTTTCTCCATTTTCTTCACAAAATTCATCCTATAAATCAGTTCGAATTCCAAACCCTTTTCGACCTACTATGCGCTAAGTTTTCATTTCCGTGAAGTTCCCAGGGACTAGCGAGATGAGCCCTTGCTAAGAGACCTTTATTCCTTGGAACCTTCCTCAAATACTTTTGACAGTAGTTTATCAGATTCAATTTAAGGTAATTAACGTCTCTAGGCTCAGCAGGTTTTTTGATCAGTGTTCTGGCTCTTACCTATTTATTGATTTATTGCCAGTTTACAGGCAAGGTCAAAAGAGATATACATTAGAAGGTCAAGCTGACATTGAACAAACTCCATATCGTTCTTTCAAGTGTTTTCAGGAGAAAAAACTGCAACTTATTGAGGAATTAAAGTTCAGGACAGGAAAGCGTTGACACAGGTGCACAGTGAAGTACTTATCCTTTCAGTGTTATGGATCCGGTATTCTGCGCCAGCGGGTATATCGGCGAATGGCTGTTCACTGTCGACTGAATAAGGAATAAGCAGATTAAGGTCTGCAGAGCCAGCAATATTGCCCTCAGCATGAAGTCCGTCACAGAATTCAGAGTCCGTGAACGCCAACAAAACGGAAGAGAGCTTCCACAGAGTCAGCATCCAAAATCTTTGGAAGGTGTCCTGAATGTAGAAAACTAGTGACAGCTCTCGTTAACAAGGGATAGCTGAATGTTGATACTTCTGAGTAGCTTATTCCAGATTGCTATATCGTTTACCGAAAAAACTGAAGGTATCTTATGGTGCTTGCCAAAGGAAGAAATAAAAATATATATCGATGACTGGTGCGCCAAGAGTGGCCGAGATGCCTCAGAGATGTAAGGGGGTTAAAGGTACAACTGTTTAAAAGTTTAAAGAGTAAAAATAATCCCCTCTGTAATCTGCGAAGCCACAACGGGTTGAGGCTTGATAACTCGCAGCGTTGTTGGTAGTACAGGTTTCTGTGTTCTGAATAGAACACTATTTGTAAAGAAGTGCTGGACTGATTCGATCTTCTTCCGTTCCCTAGCGTGCAGAAGGCTAAATAGAAACGAGAAGTATTCCAGACTAGGTCTGACATACATTATATAATGGCTCATTCTAATATTGATGGTTTTAAAAATTTCTGAGAATAAACCCAGTAGTTTAGCGTACTTTCGAGACAAACAAGGCGCAGTTCTCTGACAGATTAAGACTTCTAGGATATGTTATGCTCATATCCTTTATAACAACGGGCACATTAAGGTCGTGACCGTCTATGCTTAGATGCGGCTGATGCTTGTCGCCAATAAACATAACGGTGCAATTGTGCCATGAAAACGAAAGGTGCCATATGCAATACCACTGAGCGAAAAGCCTGATGATCATTTTTTAAGAGCTCAAGCACGATGTTGCGATCGAACGGTTTATATTGAAAGGCAACTTTTTAAATCGTCAGCGTACATAAACGGCCTACCATACTGAAAAAATCAGGAACATCGTTGACAAAAAGGCAAAGTAAAATCGAGCCGAGCACACTACCCTGAAAACCTTCACTCCTTACATGCGTGGGGTTGGAGATAACATCAGACATTTTATCCCGTTGTGAGCGAGCATTCAAATAGGGGGATATTCAGTTCCGAAGCTTGGTACCTATGCCGTAGGAGGCAAGTTTTTAGCAGTAGGAGATCATAATCAACACGATCAAAAGCCTTAGTGAAATCGAAGTAAATGGTGTAAATTGCAACACCACTGTCTCTAGGTTGTAGCACATGATCACAAAAAGAGAGCTGGCAGGTGTCACAAGACCTTTTTTCGAGGAACCCATGCTGAGCCGCAGTAAGTAGTTTATTCTCTGTTACGTGACGCATCATCGTGCCTTTGATCAAGGTCTCTAAGATCTTCGTGACTGCTGGCAGTGTATTTATTGGCTTAAAGTCGTCAAATGACGTAGGTCGGCCGTGTTTGGGTATAGGCAGAATGTGCGATTCCTTCCGTAAAATAGGGAAGGTTCCACTTTCAAGAGCAAGATTAAATATCTTATACAGAAGGGATTAAAATATATCATTTGCATCCGCCTTTAGAACGCTGGCCGGTACGCCATCTGGTCCAGGACTGTAAGATTGACGAAAACGCCGAATGGCTACGGTCACGTCCCAGAGGGTAAAAGTTATGGTTTCGGGGACCTTACCGGTCTGAACGGGGATTTTAGGAAAGGGACATACAGTAGGTTCACTAAACGTTCTAGACAAGAAAGTATTCAAGCTATCAGCTGTCAACTTAGCGTCAGCTATAGGGTGTCCTAAATCGTCTCGAATTACGCGGTGCTGCGTTTTTCTCTGCGCTTTTACTGTGCGCGAAAAGAGTTTCGCAAATTTAACAAAGGGTTTTCGGCAAAGTTGACCTCATCAGCTATTCGTTTTTTTCAGACAGCCTCTTAGCCTCTTCAAAGATTTGTTGGATAAAGGACAGGACGGAAGTGTCGTTTTGTAGATGAAAATAACGGGAGAGTCTACGCAGTCTAAAGCGGAATGATAAAGGGAGGTAGACTTCATCCTTGACATTAATTATTTTATTACGAGGAACAAAATGAGAAATCAGCAGACCTAGCACTTGGTACAATGTATCAGTACAAACATTTACATCCAAACATACAAAGAAGTTAGTCCAATCGTAGGAATTCAGATGTGTTAACAATTCCCCCATATTTGCTGATCTGAAATCACGGAAAACTGTATTTTTGGAAAACGTTTTCATCAGCCTTGAGTTCTAGTGTGGAAAGAAATATAGCATGCTCAGAACTCCCAAGTGGATCTTAAAGGTGACACTGACAAAGGCCGACAACCTCTACAGAAAATAAGAGAAATTATATTTGATCCTCGGGTGGGAAAAGCAACTACCTGGTCCCACATGCCAATATCTATGGCCTTTGCCTGACCGGAAGCTGGAAACCAATGAACTTCAGTAAGATTGAAGTCACCTTTAATCCAGCAGTATTTCAGATTAAAGTCAGCTGCGGCGTCAGCTGCCAGCAAGAGACAAATATTGTAAACCCTCGCTGGCATTGGGGGGGCAATAGACACAACCAACGAGTAAAAAGTAGTTATCTTTTAGGACAACTCGGAGCCCACAGCTCTCTTCTACCGCGGTAAATTGTTGAAAGTCCAACGGCAGAAATGTAAGTGGTTGCTTAAAATAGATACAATTTCCTCCGCCACGGCCTTCCTGTCGATCATTCCGAATGTAAGTATAGCCTAGAACAGAGAGTTCGGAGTCGGATACTCAGGCAGTTGCCACTGTCTCTGTAACTATCACAATGTCAGGGTGGTGGATGAAAACCAGAGTCTGGAGCAAAGGCATCTTATTAAGCAGAGATCTGGCATTTAAGGACGATTATTTTAAGTGGGCACTTTTTCGGTTTCTAAAACGGGACAGTTTGGCTGTCAGTGACTGCCTTCGGCCAAAGAAATGCTCTTTTCACTTGAACTATCTGTCCGTCCCTTATTTGGAGATGTGCCTCGCCATTGGTATTTCGTGTTTCCAGTTCTATTATTAATTGACGCATAATAATTAATTATTTATTTATTTATTGCCAGTTTACAGGCAAGGTCAAAAGGGATATAAAGTAGGGGGTCGAGCTGACAGTGAAAACAAACTCCTGATCGTTCTTTATAGTGTTTTCAGGAGAAAAACTGCAGCTCATTGAACGGATTAAAGTTCAGGACAGGGAAGTATTGACACAGGTGCTAGCAGCTCTCTCATCCCGTATTCCGGTTGAAAAAACTTCAGAATGTGGACTCCGAAGGGTTGATTTTCTCTGTAGCAGGAGCTGTGCCTGTGTTTCGTTTTCCTAGATGATTTTAAGAGGTCTTGGTCGAGGATTTGAATCGGGTTTTGGCAGAGCCTTCCCTATTCTATATGCCTTGAGAATGTGAATGGACTCGCCGTCCGTTAGCAACGTTTTTGCATACAATTGAACGAGTTCCAAGTCTTGTTTTACTCGCTCCTTTGAAATTACTGACGCTGACTCTGGGACGCCCTTTATGATAACATTATGTTTTTTTTACTCAATCGAGTGCCCGTTTGCAACTCAGGTATTTCAACTGAGTGAGTACTTCTAACCAAATCACTTGGTCCGGTAGGTCCAGAGGAACCGGGTTTTGGGCAGGCTGGAGCCAAATCCGTGTATGAATTGATCTTCTTAGACCTTTTCCTCTTTGGCTTTACAAACTCACCAACCTCTTCAACATCGCATGTCGGTGCAACGTCCAGCAGCCTGTGCTTAGTGATGATGATGTGGAGCAAGGACTAGATGGGACACCCTTTCGAACTAGCGAACCGTCCTCTGGTTTACTGGGTTCGGTAAACGCGATGGCTTTTATGTGAGTATAAAATAAGTTTGAAGAGGCTTTATGTGCATTCGAATTTTGTTTTGCGGTAGGTTTTTTACGGACCGGAACTTTTTTAATAGGTGGGCAATAAATAGATTTTTAAAGTTATCTATGTGAAAAATATGAAAATATAAAGAATCAGCCTTTACTCTGAGCCATTTCCACGATTTAAAGCAGATGCAGGGAGCACACAGCCAGCGTCAGTTACCACCTGTTCCATCTCTAAATATTTCTGTTAGAGGCTGAAACAACCCATGCAAGTTGCATCTTTGTAAGCTACATTAACTGAGCTTACTAGACATTTGCCCTTTCAGCGGGAGGTGAACAATTAGCAGAATAAAGATATGCAACTATTTTGTGTTAGTCTATTAATTTGCTGACCAAAATACCCTGCCAAATATGGTCAAATGATTAGAGGCGGCGATAGACAGTCCTACGCGATTTTGCGGTGCATGTGCGAAACTAGGTCACGAACCAATTTTTCGTGGAAGTAAACTTAAGGCCCCTGCGTTTTGCATACTTATGGAGATACGGAGCAAATGTAATTGATGTTATATACGCCAAAAAATTAATAGAGAGTCAGTTAGGATATTCAACAAGAAATCAGATGCAGACAGCACACAGCCGGCGTGAGTTTCAGAAATGAGCAAAGATCGAGGATTGCAATTCCAGTTGAGGTCAACCCTGGGGGCAGGGAAGAATCCTCAGCAGTGGAATTATTGTTTTTTTAAGCCTCACAATCCTTACGTCGAAGTCGAAATTTACGAACTCAGGGGAATATACAGACAATTCTTTAATAATTTACCAGCACCATGTCTTCTACACTGAGGTAGAGACTAAAAACTCGTAGGCTCGCAGGAATTAAAAATTCGAAACAAATTAGAATTGGATTACGAGCTCTTAATACCTCGGCATCCACTCTGCAATGCAAACGTTAGGATGAGGAGATACTTCCACTACGAGATGTTTGTGGAGATTCACCGAAGAATAGTTATGGAAGTAACGCTCAGAAATATTTGGAAGAGCCATCTGAGTTTTCACTGATTGGACACTACGGTGAAGTTAGCTCTCTGGACCTAAATTTCTGTATTTATAACCATCTGCACATAGTTCTTCAAGGTTAGTTTACTTGAAAATTCCATGGTAATCGATGGCCACTGTTTTCTGACAGAAGTTAAGCTGAAGCTCCCCAATTCCAGCTATATCTTTCTCCAGGTGAATTTCTCCTTGTTCTTTTAATGTCACGGAAATCGCAGCAATATGATTCCTTCGCACGGTTTTCCAGGGGTGCCTTTACCACAACCAACGTATTTTGAGACTAATTGTGTCATCACATGTGCCTCCACACGTTTAGTGTCAAGTTTAAGAAATTCATCGTGTTCCTTAAACGCAGAGGGAATTTTGAACTGTCTATGCTCTGCGAACATTTTTACCATTTGCTCAAAAAGTGCAAGTTGCAATTATGTTTCCGATACTTCACCATGAGGTCATTAAAATTATTGGGTGAATGACCATATGAGAAATAGATAGGGTTCATAACATATGGGTGATGAAGGCCGTTTTTGTACGGTGTATGAGCTTTTGGAGCATGCATGTTGTCGGGTTTTGAGTTGTGGTGTTTTATCATATATTTTCTTGGAGGCCTGTATATCTTGAGCGGATCAATGAGGTGATTGAACGATCATGGAACGATGGGTGTAGGTTTAGGCTCCTTAGACTGGTTTGCTTGTTTCATTGTTATGAATTCGTAGATGACTGACCAAGCAAATGCGTTACAAGAAGGTTCAGTCACAATAGCGACGGGGTAGTATCGAGTCCTCATTAAAGGTGCGAGTAACATAAATAAATAATAAATAAATTGTATATTTAAAGCCCAGAGGGCCCCATCATTACAAACTTAGTACCGTGGTTTAAATAAAAACAAAGTGGATAATTGCTGCACTATGTGAGCATCCATATGAACAGCAGAAATTAGTAGTATGGTAAACATATTCGATTCAAAACGATTTGCTATTTTTAAAACAAAAGTCAACAATCTTTGGCATATACGGTGAACTGGAAAAGAAGCAGTAAAAACTTCTAGGGTTAAATCGGAGGTGGAGTTCGGTGAGCCGCCAATTTAAAAAAATAGGAGAAAAAACTGCTTCAGTAAAAAAATAATAGCTTAATGCAATTGAATAGTATTGTGATGTTGCTGACAACGTATGAGGGTTTGGAAAGCTCCTTGTCAGGTGAGAGATAATATAGCAGTTAGAGCTACTGTTTATAAACACCAGTGGAGGTGAGAGAGGACAAACTCATCGTAGACAATACGGTTGAAACAAAATAGGGACAGTAGAGGTCACGAGATCATCATCGAGATGCAACCTTGCTGACTGCATAGTCCATCACCAAAGAGGAGAAACCATCAGAACCCGCCTCGATCATCAACAGAACCTGGAGACTATCGTCAGGGTTGCAAATTCGGAGGAAAGTATGGAGGTTGTCAAGAGTTGGCAATGCTAGGTTAAAAGGAGGGGAAGAAAAAGTGAATGCAAAGATTGACTCTGCAGAGGATGATGGAAATATAATTAGAGACCAATATAATATCAAGGGAGCTGCCTCAACTTCCAGGAGGACCCTTTTCGAAATCCAAAAGTTGTGAGTTTGGGAAGGAAATGGACAAAAGGACTTTATATCTTCCGAAGTGAAATTTTTGCGTAACTTTGTTTTGAAAATAGCTAATGTGGACGACAACCTAATATACAGTGGAGGATTATTCCAGATGAAAGCATATTTGGAGGCAAAAAACTGCGAACGATTATTTGTGGAGCTAAGGGGTGGTGAAATGATCATGGAGGAATTACGAGTGGCATAGGGTCGATCTACCGGAGTGAGAGCGTAAATTCGTGGGAGATTTGGGCTAGAGTTAACGCGAAACAGGAAGCAGAGACCGGCTTCGAGTCTTCTAACCCACAGAAATTTAATGTTTGCTAACTGGCATCTATCCGTATAAGAGATACTGGATCAAGGAAGAGAAAATAGTCTTCGAGTAAAAACCCTCTGAACTTTTTCAATCTTACCGCGGTCAGAGGTGTTCATCAGCCTAAAGAGGGGACATCAGTATTCCAGGATAGGAAAAACAAACATGCGGTACAGGTTTAACTTTATTTCCGGAAGGAAGAAATTATTTGATATTAAACCACATAATCTCTGCAGCCTTTGCAGAAATTCGCTCTGCATGAGGCGATAATGCTAGCTTATTTGTGTAACTTAGACCTAAGTCTTTTATGGTTGATCGTTCTAAAAGTGTACTATTTTGAAATACTAGGGGTCCAGGAAGCTTGGCGGGGCCAAAACACATGAAACTGCTCTTGAATGGAGAAAATTTCATCTGCCAAGTACAGCTCCAACGTGAGAGCATAAGTAGATCAGTGTTGATTTTATCAACACAACTATTGGCAGTCTCTAAAAAATGAATAAATGCACTTGAGATCGTCAGCGTAAACGACATTTTGTGAATTTTTGAGTAAAGTTGAAATTTTGTTTATGTACAGAATGAAGAGAAGGGGACCTAGAACCGGGGCTTGAAAAACACCACTCGTGAGTGGCTGAGGCCTCGAATAGCTATTACCTACTAAGACCTTCAGGCTGTGGTTAGACAAGTAGGAACCAATGAAGTCAAGGAGAGGAGGCCGGATGCCGAGGGCTTCCAGTTTCACCAGAAGACGTCTGTGCGGTACCTTGTCAAAGGCTTTACTCAGGTCAAAGTAGATCACAACCACTGACTGCTGCTCATTACGAAGGGAAGTGACGAGGTTAAGAAAAGCTAAGTGACACACTTCGCATGATCTCCCAGGTAGAAAACCATATTGCGAGTCGCATAAGAGCTTATTTTCTAGGCAAAAGTCAAGAATTTGATTAAAGATAATTTTTTCAAGAAGTTTTGCTAGAGACGGGGTTTTGTGAACGCCTCGATAATTATTTACGCGCGAACGAGATCCCGACTTGAAGACAGGAAGAATAATATATGTCTTCCATGAGTCAGGAAAGAATCCGTTTAAAAGATAAACTGAGAATACATGGCTAAGCAATCGGCGAAAGCTCGGCACTCTCTTAATAACTGAGTTTGGAATACCGTCAGTCCCCGAAGAGTGCGAGTTTTTCAGACGTCAGAAACGTCGGAACCGGTTCAGATTCCATCGTAAGATGATTTTCAAAGAATGCACTAAACAATTCTGCCTTGTCAGAGTCTTCGAGAACGAATTTCTTAGTTTCATTAAGTAATGGATGCATTTCATAACCTCGTTTAGAGCAGGATCGACGGCGGAACATTTGAGCAACAGCTTTTGCAGATTTGGCTTGCTGAGTGCGCATGATTCCCTCTGTCTGTCCCTTGCAAGTCGAATATTAAAAGCTAATTCAAAAATCTCTGCAAACTTAGATGTACAGATTTCGAACTAGTATTTTGATCTTTCAACTGCTTCCTATATTTCTTTAGTCTTGGCAAAAGAAAGTGAGAAACTGTGGATTCTGAGATGTAGGGCTTGACTTTTATGGTTGGCACAAGCTCCAGGATGTTATTTGAAACGACCGAGATGAAGTCACAAAGACTTGCTGCGTCGTTCATGGAGGAGAGATGCTGCCAGTCCAATGAGTCCAAAAGGTTACTAATTAAGCTCATATCTGCGAGGTCAAAAGCATGATAGGTACGAACGGCACTAGCCTTTTTCGATGAAACAATCGGAAGGCAACTGTGAATTAGTGTATGGTCACTTTGGAAGAGGCCCTGCTAAAAATCAACGAAGATGGGAGCAATTTTGTTTGTGAAAATCAGGTCTAAAATATGCTTGTCTCTCGTTGAAGAACGGACAAGCAGTGACCAATTAGAAAAATAAATGGTATCAAGGAAAGGCTGAAATCTGGGTGAACAAGATTTTGAAATCCAGTCAATTTCAGGAAAATAAAAATCCCCAGCGATTATTTTAATGTTAAAATTGGACTCCGGAATCAATTTAAAAATTTCACAAAGTTTTGCATCATCATCGGATGATGAATTAGGCGGGTTGTAAATACATCCAAGAATCGCCTTTTGCCGGGGCGACAGGATAATGGATGCGAAGCAATAATTAACAGAGAATGACGTAACATCTAGATCAAATGGGAAGTGCTTAAATGAAGCTTTAATATAGAGAAGACAACCACCACCACGCTTGCTAATGCGGTCTTGACGGTAGAGATCATACTAGTCTATGACAAGCAAAGATTCGGAAATTAAGGGATGGGTCCAATATTCAGTTACACATAAAACATCAGGCATTAACGCGAAAGCAATGGCTCTGAGTTCAGCCATCTTATTTAAAACAGATCTAGCATTAAGTAATATGATATCTAGCGTCGTTCGAGTCTCCAAACTAGGGTTATCGTTACTTAAAATAAGGAAGACTTGGTGGTGGGGAAGTAAACTGTAGAGAGGAAGGTGCGGACGGAAAGTGAAATTGCTGCTGTCTACAGTTAGCTAAGCTGTTACTGCTAACTAAATTAGGATTATTGTAGAGAAACAGATTTGGGTGGTATCCATTGAGAGGAAGGCTATTTTCTGCGTTAGCGAAAAGAGGAAGCCTATAAATAGGATTTTGAGGAATATTGGAATAATATGGGGGGAGAATAAGATTTGAAAATGGAAAAAATTGTTTTGGAAAACTGTTACCGTAGGGGTAGTGTTAAATAATGGGGGAGCCTGAGAAATTGATTGGTTGGGATAATTGCTAGGGAAAGTTTGGGTATGTATGGTAGATACTGGAGGGTAAGGAGGTTTCCCAACTTAAATAACGTTATTCTTTTTGGAACTTAAGTTTTGAGCATATTTTGACTTGCCCAGGTTATTGATAAGTTTAATAGATTGGACAGCTGAGACCGGAGTTAATAGCGTGGAATGGGAACGAGGTGGACTTGATCCAGTTTTTTGACTAATTCAACAGTAGGAATACAAGGAAAACTACGTTGAAACGGAGAAGCAGTCGCTCTTGGCACTTTAGATGGAGTTGCTGACATTAAAGGTGGGCTTACGACATGGCTGATAGCTACTGCGTTGGAAATTCCTTTTCGCGAGGAAGAAGGCGTTAATGTATTCGTTGAAAGAAGAGTGGGAGTTGAAGTTAAGGAGGTTTTTGAACCGGGCACTATAGGAGATTGCTGTACCGTCTCGTTTTGGTTTGCATAGCCATGACCAGACTTATGGATAAAGGATTGAGAGGCCGAAGACCTATGCAAGAGGGGAGACACATTCCTTCGCTCCATCGGTGTAAGATCCCGACAAAGGGAACATTTTGCAACCTCTAGATAACGAGAAATGCGACCTCGTTGTGCAAAAATGGAGTGCACCTCGATTGGTGAAAAAAGAGTGACTAATATAGGTGGATTTTTGCTACGTGAGGAGAGGCGTTTGGCTTCCGCTATTTTGTAGTTGAAACCACACGAGTACAGGAAGTCTACGGCAACGTCAATGGGTCGTCTGTCCCGGGAAACATTTTTAAAAGAAAATTATAATTTCGTTTCTGTCGGTCTGATGTTTCACTGGCAACCAAATGGACGAGAGAATCCAGACGCTGACATTCCTGAGAGGGAAGAGCAGAGATGTCACCGTCGAATAAGTTCCCCAGTATAGAGAGAACTGATCCAAACTTTAACATAAAATCATTACAATTTTGTAAAGCAGAGATCAAGCTGCTTAGCTTTAACGATTGGTTGCAGATGCATATCACTGCTGTGACTACTTGATGCAACCAAGCAACGCTTCGGTGCAATGGCTGAGAGCTTGCGACGAGCCGAGATTTTCGTTCTCATTTTGCTAGGCTTTAATTTGGTCAAACTTAGGAAAAAATCAGGCGAATAATATTCTGCGACAAATTTTTTTTCCAAAATTTTAACCAAGGACCTTTAAACGTGCTTGAGAAAACTTCTTAGTATAACGGTTGAAAATGTTGACTCTAAATGTTCACGCCTGTAGAAGTGGACGAGCACCACAGGTTTAAGCAGTTGATAGAGTGTTAAAAGTGCAAAGTTTTTATCAAAAAATCAGTAAGTAATTTAAGCTTCTGATAAGGAAATCCTGAAAAAATTAGAACTTTCACTTAGCTTTCAAAAACGAGCTGCGTGTCTTGACCTTGACCTTGACAGTTATTTTAGTGGTTGTGGTTATTTTGGATGACAGTTCATTTGAATTTTTCTCACCAGTGATGGGGGTGACCGTCGTCACCGTCGGTGCAGGACTAGTGGTACTGGTAGACGAGTTGTTTACGGGCAGCGGAGTACTGGGCTTTTGCTCGTCATGGGTTTGCAGTAGTGAAGATGGAGGTAGAAGCGATTTGGGAGACGGAAGAATGGCGTGCGCTTCTGTATGTGTATTTGGTCCAAAGATGTCCAGTGAAAACGATTCCTGCGCGGAATGTTCGTTGGTCTTGTAGGCAATATAAAGGAATTCGATGTTTTAATTGTTGAACCACGACATTTAGAACTTGCTAGCCACTCTTTCTACTTTGGCAGCAACGATCCAGCTGGATTCGCTGGCCATTATTCCAATCTTCACTGTCATTCTCCAGGCCAGTCGCTCCCTGGTGAGGTCCTCCCAGGTCTGAGGAATGATTTCCAGATTATTACCGGAACTTTGAAAGTTTCGTTGTAACATCATTTATGTCCTTCATATAGATTAGCATTGACTTTGACGTCACCATGGAATAACCATTTGGGTAGCCACTCGTCGTCTATCCTAGTGACATTATCAACCCATCGTAGTTGGATATCGTTCAGCTTGGCGTGAATACTGGGAATCCCGTTTTGTTCCAGGATGCTCCAAAGCTTTCTGCAGTATATTTTGCTCAATATTTCTTCGGAGGCTATTTGCCACACGTTTACAGACACCCCGTTGACCTTTGTATTCCTGCAAGTGTTTGACACTTCTCGTTAGTCAAAAACACGGATAGTGTCGAAAAATTGCAGGAAAAAAAGGACAACGGGATTTCTGTAATCTTGAGGCTACTATAATCAGAAGGAACTACGAGCAAGCCATACTGCGAAAGTCTTTGAACATCCCAAGATCCTATACGGTTAATCATAATAACCAAAGAAATCTTGACCCAATTCCAGCACCACGATCACAAAATGGAGTACTGGAGATGGATAACGACATAAATGTCTCAGTCCCCTCTAGCTTCTTTCGGTCAGTATTCAATTCTAAAAACAAATCCTCCTCGGCTCCCCTACCCAGTGCAAACTCCGAAATTCGGAAAATTTTTGCATTCAAAAATTATCTTCACTTCTCGGCCACGTTGATACGGACTTAATTGTTTGGCCCGAAACCTGCCATATCACCCGGTTCAGGTAGAATTCATCCACATACCTTTAGAGGATTAGCCAATATAGATGGATAGTTGTTTTTTCAATACCCGGAAGGGCACTGTCATTGGGAAAAAAATGAGTGTGAAATCATGTACAGTTAAGTTTTGAATAATAAGTCAGCTTCTTAGCGATGACAAATGACAAAAGGCAGTGTGGTCAAAAATATATAAAAAAGAGCAGATAGTGAAAACAAACTCCGTTGACATTTTTATGGAAATGACATATGTTGAATGGGGTGTATGTGTTTTTAATGAGAAAAAAATGTCGCTCCTGGGAAAAATACTCGTGAAATAGGATTGACACACTTATAAGAGCGTATTATGGTTCAAAACGCTCCTCATCTTGGGAGAAAAAACTTTGCGACAGGGGCTAATGTTCTCCACCGTAGGTTTGATAACAATGCGTATCCACTAGCTATATGCGAATCAGCAAGGATGCTAGCCAAGGGAAACCTTCGTGGGCATTATCCGTTAGCTTAGAATCGAACGAGGAAAGGACCGTAGAGATCAGGAAGGTCATGGTAGAATTGCCAGAGAAGCGACCATGATACTCTCATAGTTGATTTCTCAGACCGCTCGACAGAGGAACACGAAACAATCGTCAAAAGTCCGTGTAGGGTCGACACCGGGGGGAGGGTAAGGGCCGCAAGCACCATCATTTTAAGGCGTGCCAGATGCAATGGCGGACGAGGTTGTAGCAGTTTGCATAGGGTTCAAGAAAGAAGAGAACCGTGAAGACCAACGGAACCACTGGAGTTGTCAATATTTCCAAATGATGGCCAAAATCAAGAGTGAACGAAAACAGGCTGCGAAGACCGTCTTTTATAAAAAAAAATGTTGCAAGAGAAACAAGACTGCTCTGCGAGGGCATATGAAGCAGCATTGTAGTTTGCTTCTGAGCGTAGTACGAAACAAAAATTGGAGATCCAGCAATTGAGCAAGAATAAGTCAGCATAATGTATTCAGGGGTACTACTTCACATGAGAATCGATGATGAATCTGAGGCCTGAACAGCCCAGTATTCAGATTGTAATTCTGAGCATAGTTATCGGCAAAAAAACGGAGGTGCTTTAAAATGAGAGCGCAAATATGGCACGATTGTTTGATCATTTGACAGAGGAATGGATAAGGAAGACATCATAGTTCATAGGGGAAACGATGCATGGAAAGACAGAATTTGGAGACGTTATTCTTAATTCTTGATTATCTTTTCTCGTGGTCAGGGAGAAAGCTGTTCGGGAAAGAAGATGAAAATAAAAGGTTAATTGAATCACTGTTAAGATAAATTTGCAGTCTTCGTTTAAAATTACAACAGGTTATTTGATAACTTTATATCGATTGGCAGGTTATTCCATAAAAAAGCAATACCTGGAAGCAAACACAGAGAGCGTTTAGAAGTGAAGGATATAGGAGGAGGTATAAGCAATGTAGAATTCTGTAGGTTGTTTGGGCGATTACCGGGGGTAAGGGCTATAATTCGGGATAGATTTGAAGTAGTATTATGGTGAAAGAAGAGACAGAAGCAAGCTTCCAGTCTCCAAACCCATATAAATTTTAGATTAGTTAGATGGCATCGATTCGAATATGAAGTATTCGAAATTGTCTGATATAAGAGATTTGTAGTAAAATGCCTTCGGACATTTTCAGTTTGAGAAGGGCTAGAATCAATGGACCCAAAACAATGGACAGAAATGTTAAAGAATTAGAGCGAAAACCATTCGATTAGGTCGTAATTTATTTTCAGGAAGATATAAATTCTGTGAATTAAAGCCACAAACTTGGCAGTTTTAGCCAAACTTCTATCGGCGTGGGGCGATTCATCTAAATTATTGGTTTGTCTTAAACCTTAGTCCTTGATGATAGAAAATTCAGTCATAGGAGTGCCTTGAAAAATCTATAGCTTTAATAGTATTTTTTGCCTAAACCACATGGGAAAATTCAATTTTCCCCTTTGAAATCCACGCGGAAAGAGCATGCAAGTCTGCATGGATTTGCTCTAAGCATTGCTGAACTGTATATTTCGAGAAGGAAATCATTTATTTGGGACCATCAGCATAAATAAAGGATTGAGAGTGTTTAAGTATCGATGCGATATCACTAATGTAAAGCAAAAACAAAACAGGACCTAGCACGTTACCCTGAAGGTCACTTCTTACAATAGGGGGTCTCTTTTTAAAATGAGGACCTCAATAAGAACCTTTGTTTCTGATTAGATAGTTAATACTTGATGAAGTAAATAAGGGGACTGAGAATTCCTAGAGCTTCCGTTTTAACTATGAGCTACTTTATCGAAGGCTTAACTGATATCGAAATAGATAAATTCCACATAAAGGTGACCATTACGAAGAGAAACGAGCTGATTTACAAAAGATGTGTGACCTGTTTAACAAGAGTGATCAGTAAAAAGCCATGTTGGGAGGATCTAAGAATTTGATTGGCTGTGGAAAAATCTGTAAACGTAATGTATTTTTTTCAAGCAGTTGAGCAAGGGATAAAGTTATCTGAACATCGCGATGATTTTTAACATAGGAACGGGAGTCAGATTTAAAAAACGATATGATAAAAGAAGTTTTCTAATACTCAGGAAAAAACATTTTTGCGAAATATTGAGAATAAATTGCTAAGCAAAGAGGGAAAATCTAGACTCTGTTTAATGAAGGAGTTTTGGATGTTGTCCATTCTGACTGAATGTTACTTACGAAGTCGGCGTGTCCGTTTATGAATATGAGTAGGGACAAAATGAATGGTAATGAGAAAAACATGAGCTGAAAGAGGAATTGAAGGGATGGGTTATATTGAAAAGTAAAATGCTTGGAAAAGAATGAATTTACCAACTCTGTTTTGCCCAAATCCTCTGTAGTAAATTGTTGCTGCGATCAAGTTAAGGTGGAATGACTCTGTGAGGCTTGGCGAAGAAACTAAGATGGAAGAGGATTTTGACAGCGGAGCGGGCGGATAACTTGACCCAAGTGTGATTAAACTCATGGCTCTCGATGGGGCCTCGTAGCTCAGTTGGCTAGAGCGTTGGCTGTACTAAAGCCTTCCCCTTGCTAGCGTGGCTTCGAATCCCAACGAGGCCACCACATTTTTCACAAGTGGATCAAAGGAAGATCGAAGATTTGAGCAATAGATCTGGAATGATTCGCGTCGCTAGAGACAACCTACGCATCTCTCATACAGGCCTCGTTTTTGAAGCTTAATTCCAATATTCATGCGATCCTTAAGTATACTGATAATCAAATTATGGACGAATCCCTAAGTTGCTTTTGTAAATTTTTAAGTCGGTTTTGAATAACGTGTGGGACCGTGGAAGAGGCCGCATTCGATATTAGCTTATTTTGTGAAACGAGATCAAGGAGGCCTTCTGTTAGGCCTTGAATTATATCGGGGAAAAACTTGAATCATTATTTTAAAAAATGTTCAGCCAATATGGAGAGCTTGTAAAATTATTTACTTTTTTGTTAACAAGAGCAAAGTCGAAGTAGGTATGTTTTACCTCTGACCTTACAGAGTAGGAGACTGGAAAACAACAATGAATTAACGTATGATCACTTGTAAAAAGGTCTCGATGAAAATTCATAGATAAATTAAATCTCAAATACTTTCGTTTCTAGTGGTTGAGCTAAACAATGGGGACATGCTTGAAAATTAAATAGTGTCCACCAACTTCTGAAGGTTTTGGAGGACTATTTTTATTCCAGTCCATATATAGCAAATTAAAATCGCCTGTAATAAATTTGACGTCGAATTCGGACACGGCAACGTTTTCAAGGATTTCACAGAGCTGCTTTTCATTGCCGGAATAACAAGGAGGATTATGCACAAAACAAAGTATCGTCTTTTATGGGTGGTAGGATGACTGAAAAGGAGCAAATATTTCCCCAAAACTAAGAGATTCTCAGATTATAGGGAGAATGTACAAGAGACGAGCTAATATAAAGGAGACAAACACCACCAACTTTTTCAGCTTGGGCTTGTCGGAAATTTGAGTTGGAGCCTAAGATTCTGTAATGCACAAAACATCCGGATCAACCTCAAAAGATAGAGTTCTTAGCTCAGTCATTTCAAAAGGCCTTCGATACTGTGCCGCACGAGAGACTGCTGTACAAGCTAGAAAGAATTGGAATCAGAGGTTACCTCCTCAAGTGGATCGAAAACTTCCTCGTGGGTCGGCGCCAGGTTGTGTGCATCGGCCAAGAGAGGTCAAGTTCTGCTGCGGTCGAGAGTGGGGTTCCTCAGGGTTCAGTACTAGGGTCAATACTGTTTTTAATATACGTGAACGATTGTGTCAGGAATCTCGACTGTGAAGCAGCAATGTTTGCCGATGAAATTAAAATCTGGAATGTAATCCAGAGCCCTGCTGACGAAGATAAAACTGCAGATCAACCTAACTCGGTTGGAGGAGTGGTCGAATCATTGGCTTTTGCGGTTCAACGTCGATAAGTGTACAATACTTCGCTTAGGCAACCCGTCTGGATCTGCCGAAAGTAGAAGTTACTTTCTCAACGGTGAAGCCTTAAAAGACGTGGAAACCCAAAAGGACCTTGGTGTGCTGACGACCACCACCTTAAAACCATCGTCTCACTGCTCGAAAGTGGCGAAGAGGGCAATTTCGGTGTTGCATGCCATCAGACGAGCCTTTTTAGATTTCGATGAAGATCTTTTCGCTAAGACCTTTGGAACATTCATTAGGCTGCATTTGGAATATGCTATGCACGCCTGGAAACCCTGGACAGTTCAAGATCAGAACTACCTCGAAAGAGTATTGAGGAAAGCCACCAAAATGGTTAGAAGTCAAAGCTCCTTGCCATATCCAACCCGCCTTATGAATCTTAATCTGTTCCCTTTGAGTTATAGGCAAATGCGTGGTGATCTCCTGCAGACATTCCGCATTGTGAAGGGATTGGATTGTTGCCTGGAATTCTCGGACTTCTTTGAATTTGCCGCCACGACCCATCTCCGAGGTCACCCATTGAAACTGCGTGTCCAGCAGGCGAGACTGGATGTGCGCAAGTTCTCCTTCTCTGTCAGAGTGGTTAAACCATGGAATGCCCTCCCTGAAGACGTTGTGATGTCACCATCGCTGGAAAGCTTTAAAAGGAACCTTGACAGTTTTATGTTCCGCAAGGAGCCTGAGCGATGAGGAATTTATCTTAACCCTCGAGAGTCGTGCAACACTTGTCATATTTTATGACCGCCTTTTGTACCTTTGCAACTCACACGGTTTCTCTGTATACTGCACTTTATTTTACGTCACAAATAGGGTACTCAAAGGCCCATGCCTATTTCTCTCAATAAATTGAATTGAATTGAATTGAATTGAATTCACAACTGATCTCGCATTGAGAGAAACTATCCTGTTTATTCTTGAGATGCCGGTTATACTTGTTACTTTTTATAAAAAAATGAAGATTTGGTTGTGGAGAAGTAAACTGCAGTGAAGAACGAAGATGTGGACAGTGACATTGCTGTCGTCTTCAATTTGTTTGAGCTTTTATTGTTAGCTAAATTAGGAGTATTGTAATGAAACAAATTTGGATGGCGTCCATGGAAAGGAAGGTTATTTAACAAGGTCAAACTAATAGGAGAATGTTTAAAAATAAGAGTTTGAGGAATGCTAGCATAATGTTGGTGGAGACTTAGATTTGAAACTTAAGCAAATGTTTTCGGCAAACTTTTAGCATATTGAGCAGTCTTATTTATTTTGGGGGTCTGAGGATTCTTTGGCTTAGAATAATTGCTTACGAAAGTATTCGCATATCCTCTAGATGCTGGAGCTTTAATAGGTTTCCCAGCCGTAATTAATTTTTAAAATTTTGAAATTGGGCTTGAAAAAGACTTTGATTTCCCAGGCCTATTGCTGGGCTTATGATATTGAGCAGCTTGAATCGATGTGACTGGCCTGGAATGGAAAGGGATGAATTTGACCGAGTTTTTTGAACTAAGCCACTAGTCTGTGCCCTAGAGGCTGATTGTGACTCCACACTTTGCCAATTGTTAACGCTAGTGTAATTGACTAGTAAAACTGAATTGACCTTTTTTGCGATTGTCGCTTCTTGGAGATGATATAAGGTGCCAAGTGACGCTTTGAATCGGGGATTATGTGCTCAGGTGAAGAGTGAGGTAAACCAAAATCTGCCAGAGATTCAGAGGCACGTTGGTTAACAGCAGCTCAAGGGCGAAACTCAGAGACAAATTTCGGTGGTGTAGGATTCGAAGCGGGCTTATTATTTACTACCAATGGTAAAATTCTACGTTCCTTTGGAGATTCATCTCTGCAAATGAAAAGCTTATTTCCCTTCAGATATTAAGTTGAACGATCGTGCTGGGAGAAAATGAAGTCAACTCCTATTTTCAAAATAATTTGACCAAAATGGGTGGATTTTTGCCCCAAGAGGACAATATTTTAGCTTATACGAATTTACAATTAAAACCACAAGAGTAAGGAAAATCGTAAGTGACATCCAAGGGTTGTCTCCTTCAGGGAAGGTTTTTCAAAATACAATTAGAACTATTCGTTGCCTAACACAGTCCTCGGCAGTAATAAGATCGAGTACGGCACATATTTCTAAGATTGCTCTGAAGTGATTGTGTACAGCTGCTTCTCAAAAAGCGCAATAAGAATAGAGACAAGTGACCCATCTTGAGACATAAAGTTATTAAATTTTCCAACGACCTAACGGTGAAGATCTTGATATTTTTACTAGGATGTTGAGGAGAAACCTGTGTGCTTTTTCTGTTCGAATTACGCCAAAGAGTTTTTCAAGGTTTTAACATTAAAATGCACCTCTAACATCCAGTTTTCTACCATTCACCTACTATACTTACCTGCTTCTTATATAAATTAAAATAACACATTAAACACATCAATTAACAATTACTCGTAGAAGACATCACAAAATACGTTAGGCTGGGTACCAACATATCAGTTACTGTTCGGTATTGGTAGGTAATGACAGGATACACCAATCAGCGCGCGACATGCTTGACAGACAAATGTCCACAAATTTACCCAGGTAAAAATGCTTTGTATTTAATCGGCTGATTCAAGGCCTACTTAATTGGGCTTAAAAGGTAATTTTATCAAGTAAATACAATAAATGTAAGTTTATATAACGTGGCTGCCTTACATTGCCTCGATAGTAATAATGACCCATGCTTAAATATTCAGGGGTCTGAATCCGACCTAACCCCATCTGAGCATCATCTTAAGAAGAGGATTACAGCACTATGGCTTAAAAACTATTTTACCTGTAATATTTTGTAAAGTTAAGTTAAATATACTTCTTTGAGTACTAAAATATACTCATTCAGGTCATATATTTTCTCTGCAATAATTACGAGTCATACCTAAAAATTAACGGTGCTAGTCCCCTTTTATCTCATTTTGAGGCCCCTCTGATGAAGGGGCCAATTACTGGTAGGATATGGCGAAAGATAAAATTATCACTTATAAATTTTATGATTAATAATGTCATATTTTTAAGCAAAACATGGCAAATGGCAATTTTATGGGTAAAAAATAAAACTGAAAAAATTGGAATTAATGATGAAGCTATGTAGGGTGAATTCTATGCAAATATAACTTTCCGGTCAGTTCGTATGTCGACAATAACAGCGGTTACTGCAGACGATTTAACTGTTGGAAAATAAATTTATTTCTAAAAATTTCACTAAAGATCTATAAACGTTCTTACAGAAACTTCATGTATATACGGAATGACCTGAACAAGAATAAGGCTATGTCGATTGAAAAACATTCTTATAACGGAACTCAACAAAGCCAACGAGGAGAAAGATGTCCTCATTTTTGGGGACTGTAACGCTCCTGGTATTGACTGGAAAACATGGACTGCGCAGGGAATGCCAGATAACTTCAACCACAAACTACTACAATGGGCAATAGACAAACTTCTCTGTCAGTACGTCAGCTTTGGAACACGGATAAGAGAAGGACAACAGTCAACTGTCTTGGCCTGATTTTTACCCAAAATGAGGAAAATTTGCTTGACCTACAAGATCGACCGCCATTAGGGTCAAGTGAACATATAACGCTGTGCTTCGAGTACTCACTGTTTTCCAAACCAAATTTACCCGATACTTGGGAAAGAAATATTTGGAAGGGGGACTTCTCACATATGAGATGACGAATGTCAGAGAGATCCTGGGAAACAGAACTACATGGTGGAACGAATAAAGATTCGCCTACATTGAGCTCGTTATTGAAAAGGATTGTTTAGCTCAACTGTCCTCGCAGGAGAAAGACAACCACAAGCCGCCCAAAGTGGATAAACTCAAACTTGCAGGCCTCTTTCAAAAACCGAAATCGCTTCTGGAGGCGTTGCAGACAAACCGGCTCCGATGCTCACTTACGGGAATATAAGCAATAACGCAACGTTTGTAAATGCGAGGCTACTAAGCTACGGAGGAATTTCAAACTTAACATACTGAAAAAATCGTTGGAACACTCCAAAATGCTATATGGCTACATACGGAGTACAAAGCGAATTCAGGAAATGATTCCTGCCCTTAGGTCTGCAGACGGAAAACTGGAGACTGATGACCAGGTTAAAGCATCACTTCTTTCAACATTCTTTCAGACCGTCTTCACCCGAGAGCCTTATAATGTTGCTGCTATTCCACCAGTTTGTCAACCAATGTGTACCTCTCCTTATCCTTCCTCCACCACCTCCTCCTCATCCACAACAGAGGACCTAGACCTAGACTTTTCACCGACTATAGTTAGAAACGAATTACTCCGTATAAAGCCTGCCAAGTTGCCTGGGCGGGATAGAATTCCTGCACTAGCACTTAGAGAACTTGCCTATAAACTGTGAACCACCGTCCATCATATTCCAAAAGTCCTATGAAGAAAGCAAACTCGCGGAAGAATGGAAGAGTGCATTCATCGCCCCGATCTATAAAGGAGGTTCACAACTGGACTGTGAAAATTACCACCCTGTCAGTTTAACTTGCATAGCGTGTAAAATAATGCAGCGTATTTTCAAGAGGCATTTAATGCGCTATCTGAAAAACAAACAAATCCTATGCAATATCCAACACGGCTTTCGTCCAGGACGTTCCTGTCTCACGAGTGCCCTACGGTTGCACGAGAAATGGACAAAGGCCACAGATAAGGGTCGTCCATTAGATGTCTATTTTTGACTTCAAGAAAGCGTTTGATAGTTTTCCACAAGGGCTTTTTTACAAAAGATTTGGAACGTCGGAATTTGTGGAAAAATTTTCCATTGAATCAAGAGTTTTTTTGTCTTTCAGCGTACAGAAACTTGGTATTGGAAACTCAAGCTCGGAATGGGCAAAAGAAGAAAGTGGTGTTCCACAGGGTTCTGTTTTGGGCCGCCTACTCTTCCTAATCTACGTGAACAACTGTCTCAATGACCTAGATTTTGAAGCTGTCATGTTCGCAGATGAAATTAAAATATGGACTGAAGTCAGCTGCGCTGATGACGCAAAAGGGTTACAATCGAATATCGAAAAACTAAGTGTCTGATCGGCTTGGTGGCGGCTTTAGTTTAATGTATCCAAGTGCGTGATCCTACACATAAGCGCCGGTCGAAAAGTATCTCTGAGACACCAGTACTTTATTAATGGCACTGAATTAAAAGAGGTCTGGCATGTGGACAACTGCGAATTTGATGCCCTCAGAACACTATAAGAAAGCAGTCCAGAAGGCAACATGTACACTACATTGGATGAGACATGCGTTTAAAATATTCCCCCTGATCTTTTCGGAAAAGTCTATGGTATCTTCGTGAGACCACACTTAGATTATGGAATACCAGTCTGGATACTGTGGAGGAAGAAAGATGTTGACCTCCTCGAACAAGTGCCACGGAGAGCAACGAAGATGGTTGACGGTTTTAAGACTTTACCGTACCAAGACAGATTGAAAAAGCTGGACTTATTTCCTCTTTCCTACAGGCACTTACGGTGTAGCCTGCCCTGGACATTCCAGATTATCCGGGCCATAATTAATCCCTGAGATCAGAGGATTTCTTCGAGTTTGCCTGCACAACTCATCTGCGTTGTTATCCTTACAAGGTCAATATCGAACGCACGCGATTGAACCTCAGAAAGTTTTTTTCAGCCAACGAGTGGTACGAGCTTGAAACTCATTACCAAGCGAGACGGTTACCTCTGACAGCATTTCTGGTTTTTAAAAGAAGGCTTGATGACATAATATTTGACAAAAGACGACTCTCACAACACGCTGACTTAAAATTAGCCTTTTAAAATCTTTCGGTTTTCTATTTTTCTTCACAATGTTTCGCCTATAGCTGTGAACATGCATTTGAAGTTATGTTATGCTTTGACTAAAACATTTTTAAATGTACGCCATTTTTTTATTGACTGTACACATGCAATGATAGTTCTACATTAATAGGGTCATCAAGGGCAATGTCTGTAACAATTCAAAATTTACAAATATTTATATTCCAGTATATATCTTCACTTGTTGATACGGACGAAAACTGCTGAGTAAGTAAAGGTGATAAAGGGTTAAAAATACTGATAATCTAAGCAAGTGGTTAAGAAATCTTGATAAAATTTACCTCGAATCGAGCTGCGCAACTTTCAATTTGATTTCAGATTTCTATGTATTCTGATGATTGGAAAATTGTCTATCGATACAAACCGACATCATGCCCAATCGCTTAAAAACGATCTTGAGGACTTTGCCCAATGGTACTGGACTCTTTCCCTTTCTTGGCACAAATATTCCTTTTATGGTTGTTGGCGACGATCATCAGCCTTAACTCAGCATAGACTATCATGACTAAAATTTGACCGAAATCATTAAAGAGCTGGGCATATCATATTCCGACCGCATTAATCTTTCTGAGCATGGCGCGCCGACTGTATCAAAAGAACGTAAATTGGCGGGAAGACAGAGAAGCCACAATTCGATTTCCCCAACACCGCATTTGCGTGTCTTACGGTAACCGCGGTAATAGGTAGTATACGGACAGAACCTCCACCACAGCACGGATTTCAAATAATACGGTGCGCAAATAGTAAAAAATTATATATCCACAGGCATTCGATTTACTAGACTGGTGGTATTCATGACCTTGAGGTTGGTTATGAATTCAATCGGGATTTACGGGAAACGAAAACCCGATCGGATACACAACCCACCAACCAAATTTGATTCATAAAAATTTTTTTCAGATATATAATGTTTTAATTTAACAGACCGCAGTTGTTTTTCAATGAAACCGGCTAAAATATGTTTAACTGTGTCAAAGTGGGCGGTATTAATGACCTGGAGGTTGGATGTGTATCCAATAGGGAGTGCCGATTCCCGTTAGACCCGAATGATTACATAACCAATCTCAAGGTCATTAATACCGCCCACTTTGAATCAGTAAAACAAACTACAGCGGATATATATTGTTAAATATTTTTTTAAATATATTTTAAATAGTTTCGCAGCTTATCAGTTGAAATGAGTTCTGTACTAGAGGCTCCGCCCGTATACTACCTGTTACAGCGGTTCGCATAAGGCACAGAGGCGGGGCGTTGGGGAAATTGAATAGCTGCTTCTCTGTCATCCCGCCCTGATTCACCAAACACAATGTGTTTACAAACGTTGATCCTTTTGTTGTTTTCACAATTATTTGAAGGAAATTTTTACCATTTAAGCTGTTTAACAGTCGTAAATGCAACCCCCTTAATACTCTGGAGCAACTTGACCATTTCCGGTGCAGCAGTTGCTGCGATGTTTTTACATTTCGTATTCCTGCCCACACAATTAGTATCGGTAGGACAGGATATGTTTGGAGATGCTGAGTTCGCTGGAGGTTGTGCAGCTGATACTGGTATTTTCAATCATGACAGGACTGTGGGAAGTGTTGATGGGTGCCCAAAATGTGTTGGCATTGTGGTAGATTATGCTGTCGTGGATGTTCATGTGACCGTGCAGGCCCATGTGGTGAGTGAAAGTGCGAGGGCAGTGTTGGCATTGGAGGGAGTTCTCTGCTGTGTGTTGATGCTCCAGGCCCTGGTTCCCCAGTCTCTTTGCGATGGATTCACAAGTGGCCGACCAGGCCTATGTGTGAGGTGAATGTGCGATCGCAATGACGACATAATAGTACCGAGTCCCCATCACATGTACTGGGGGCAGGGATGGTTATGGAGGTAGAGGTAGCAGGGAGTCGGAGATGGCCACGTAGGTGGTGGGAGTAGGGTAAGTTGTGTTCGTCGATGTGAGGGGTAGGGGAAGAAAAGTATCGGTGATCGTGGGCGGAAGGTATCAGTGGATTAATCCTTAGTGGTGTAGTGTAGACGAGGGTTGAAAGTGCTAAGAACCGAGGTGTACAAAATAAATTAACGCTAAGTGGAGAATTGTGTCTTAACTATAAACGACAAAAGGACGGCAAAAATGTCAGAGGATTGTTAGAATGCAGACTCACGAAACGCAGCTTCTAGATAGCGAGTGTTGTTGAGGATTGTAATGAAATCTGAGCTAGATCCAGAAAGCTATGCATCCAGGATGAAGAGCAGAGTCAGGAGTTCAATTGAGACGGCGATCAGTAGAATGCAATCGAGAAATGAAGATCAATCGTTGCGATTGATTACAAGTAATTGAGAGAGATCAGTACAATCAAGATTGCAGCGGTGACATGCAGCAGCGAAAACAGAAGACGTCCAACATGCCGGTTGAAGCTGGCTGTTGTTGTTTTTTTAGCACATTAAAACAAGGGATCATAAAGATTTAGGTGAACAAGAAAGATGCAAAGATGTAAATTGTACAAATACCTACACAACTCCCCCACCAGAGCGTTTGTTGTACAGAAAAAAACGCTCGATGAAATATAAAGCAAAAAATTATACGACAAAGTCCTTAAGATTGGTAGGAAATTGGATATGTCTACCAGAACGAGAGGAAATGCGTTGTGGGCTTGTAAACATTGATCCCTTATGGTTTCGCCGAGTTCAGAAGGGACATTTTTGCTGTTTAAGCGTTTGAATAGTCGTACATTTAATCCCCTTACCACGGTGAGGCAGCTTGACCATCCTCGGCGCAGCAGTCATCGCAATGTCTTCTTTATTTCTTCCATTAGCTCGCACAGTTAAGTATCAACGGTTCTTTTCGATAAACGCCATGGCCATGTGGAATAAACTTCCCCATAATATAAAAATCCAGTGGAGTTATTCTTTGTTTAAGATAACTATTACTAGTTTTTTTGCATTCAAAACAGTTTCCAAGAATTCTGGGCACCGACAAGGTAAAATCTATTTTTCTGTCCGACGGAGTGCGCGGCATCTGAACCCGATCCCAGTTGTTATCTTGAGGGATACGGCACCGTCTCTGCAGCCTGCAACCGCTGACTTCTTCGGCAGACCGTGAGCAACCGTACACGGGTGCTTTCTTGCCTGGGGCAGAATCCCGGTTCCTAGCAAAGACAGAGAGACTGCATACAGACTGCAATTGTGTTAGCCCTTC
This sequence comes from Schistocephalus solidus, assembly GCA_017591395.1. Taxonomy (NCBI): domain Eukaryota; kingdom Metazoa; phylum Platyhelminthes; class Cestoda; order Diphyllobothriidea; family Diphyllobothriidae; genus Schistocephalus; species Schistocephalus solidus. Next base: position 84,085 of record WEDG01002068.1, on the reverse strand, counting down.
CCTGATCTGAATTGCTATCATCCTTACAGGCGGCTGTTTTTTCTCCTGAATAACATAAGGATAGGAAAAAAATTTATAATGATATATATTCCGGAGTTTTTTTTTTCACTGCCAGCCTCTACCCACTGAATATTTCATCTGACAATGCCTGTAAACCGGCATTGAATACAACTATTATTATTATTATTATTATTATTAAGAAGTAGCAAAACGTGTGGGTGGGGTGGTCGAGTGTGAAGTTTGGGGTGAAGGGACCGACATAGGTGGAATGGGTGGTGACGGTGCGGAGTAATTGGATGGAGTAACGGGCGGTGGGACGCACTCAAGATAAGCTTGGCTTGAGTCTGTCGATGGAGACTGTGTCAGTCTTGTCAGCCTTCTGTATGACGTAATACTTGTCCATTCGTTGAAGCACCTTGTATGGGCCATCATAAGGGAAACAAAGAGGCTTGCGAACAGCGTCGTGCCGGATGAAGACGAATGGAGCAGATTTAAGGTTGTCTTGCACAAAAGCGCGTTTGGATGTCAGGCGAGTGGGAGTTGGACGCAATTGAGCCATGCGCTGTTTCAATTGTTGAACGAAAGCATTCGAAAAGCTAGTGTCTACGGTGAGAGGCTGCACAAATTCGCTGGGAAGGCGGAGAGGTGTACCCTATACAAGTTCTGCCGTAGTACATTGAATGTCCTCTTTGACAGCTGATCAAATACCCAAAAGAACGAGGGGTAAGTTGTCACTCCACGCAGTTGTGTCTGAGTGAGACATCAATGCTGTCTTAAGTTGACGATGCAGTCGTTACATGAGGCCGTTAGAAGCAGGGTGATATGCCGTTGTCGTGATGTGCGCACACCCGAGAAGTTTAGTGAACTCACGGAAGAGACTAGATTGAAACTGGCTTCCGTGGTCAGTGGTAATGGTGGCTGGCACACCAAAGTTGGCAATCCAGTGATGCAGGAAGACCATGGCAATATTTTTCTGCCGAGGTATCCGATATTGGAATTGCAATTGGCCATCGTGTGAAACGGTCGACTGCTGTGAAAATATGTGTGTACCCACGTGAAGGTGGTAAAGGCCCAACTAAGTCTAAGGGAACGTGATGGGATCGAACGTCCGGAACAGCAAGTATGCTTGGTGGGGAAAAGGTATGCCGATGCACTTTGTTTTTCTGGCACGTGAAACATTGCCTTGTCCAAAGGGCGATGTCGGAGTTCATCTTTGGCCAGACAAAGTGAGCAGCAATAAGTTTGCGACAGGCGCGGATGCCAGGATGCGACAGAGAGTGAAAATGGTTAAACACTATCTTACGGTAGGATAATGGAACAACAGGTCGGGGAGTGCCTGTGGACCAGTAGCATAAACTCGTACCTGGTGATGCTGGAAGTGGTGCATCTCGAAACTGCAGAGTACTAGATTTACGCAGATCAGCAATGGACTCGTCTTCTAGTTGGAGGTCTGCAAGCTTCGCCAGGTCGAATTTGAATGGCAAGGTCTTGATGTCCGGTCTCGATAATGCATCAGCAACAACCTTGTCGCTGCCTCGGACATAGCGGATATCAGCAGTAAACTGCGAGATATAGTCAAGGTGACGCACGTCTCTTGGCGAGTACCTATCTGGTTTGGCCTTGAAAGCATAAGTAAGAGGTTTGTGGTCGGTATGAACCTGGAAGTCTCTTCCCTCTAATAGGTGGCGAAAATGACGAAAAGCCAGGTATATAGCCAGGAGCTTGCGAGAGAAAGTACTGTAGTGAGTCTGCGCCGGTTGTACCTTCTGTGAAAAGAAAACCAATGGCTGCAACTGGTTATTCACCTGTTGATGTAAGACTGCGCCGACAGCACTGTTGGAAGCGTCAGTGGTCAAAATCAACTGCGCAAAGGCGTCAGAGTTGAGGTGGTGCAGCATGGTCGCATCAGCGAGGGCCTTCTTGGCTGCCTCAAAAGCTGAGTGAGCTGCCGGTGAAAGTTCAATCGGCTTGGCCTTCGACTTCAAAAAATCAGTCAATGGAGCCAGTATTGCCGCACAGTTGGGAATGAAACGTCGGTAATAATTGATAAGTCCAATGAAACGTCGCAGTTGTGTGAAGGTCTTCGGAGACGGAAAAGATAAAACGCTTTGCACCTTCTCTGAAAGTGGTGTGATTCCACGCTGATCGACGTGATGACCAAGGAAATAAAGAGAAGGAACGCCAAAAAGACATTTGTCGACGTTTTATTGCAAACCATGTTGCTGGAAACGATTGAACACTTGACGCAAGTGTGATGCATGTTCCGCTGGCGAAGAACTTGCGACGAATATGGCATCAATATAGACAAAGGTAAACGAAAGACCGCGCAAGACATCATCAATAAACCGCTGGAAGGATTTGGCGGCGTTACGCAAACCGAAAGGCATGTGGAGAAATTCGAACAAGCCAAAAGACGTTGTGATGGCGGTCTTGGGGATGTCTTCCTCAGCGACCAATATTCGATGATATGTTTTCACAAGGTCGATCTTGGAGAAAAAGTCTTTCCAGCCAACATGTGAGAAAAATCGTGAAAATGAGGAATGGGGTACCGATCGGGGACAGTTGCTCTGTTTAAAGCACGATAACCCCCACATGGACTCCAATCATCGGCTGATTTCTTGGGGACCATGTGCAGAGAAGAGGCCCATGGGCTGGAAGAAGGGCGAATAATCCCCAAATTTAGGATGTGTTCGAACTCACTTTTAGCCACCCGCAAATTTTCTGGATGAAGCCTACGTGGGTGGGCATGAACGGGTTGTCCTGTGGTAACTATGTGATTCTTAACTGTGTGCTGAACTTTTTCGGTAAACTGACAAGGTTTAGTGAGGGACGGAAAGTCCTTCAAAATGTCAGCAAATTGTGAACTTGGAATAGTCAAGTGTATGCCAACCGAAGGTTCAGAGGTGACCGTACCGAAGGTGAAAAGTCTGGTTGAAGTATCAATGAGTCGACGATGCTTCACATCAACTGAAAGGCCGAAATGTGAGAGGAAATCGGCTCCAATAATCGGTGACTGGACGTCGGCTAGGATAAAGACCCATTGGAAACATCGCCTTAGACCAAGGGCAAGAGTTAGGGACTGTTGTCCGAATGTGTGGATGATGGTGTTGTTAGCAGCATGCAATGAGAACTGCGAAGGCTTGAGGTAGTGACACCTAGGAGGCGGGATAACACTAACCTCAGCACCGGCATCTACAAGAAAACGGAGACCACTCGACTTATCGGTGATGTAGAAGAGGTGACTGGGTCGCGGTTGGCCAGCAGCAGTCATCGCCATTACTGGCTGGCGTTGTCTTTTAACTGTTGCGGCTTCTGTGGGAATTTGCACGGCAGAATACACTTGCGTGCTTTCACGCCATAGGTACGATGGTAACAGCACACGGTCTGTGGCTGCCGTTCCCGTGATTTGGACCGTCAACGTTGATATGTTTGACGACTATTTGACTGGAGATTGTTGATGATAGAACACATGTTGTTGACTTGCGTGCATAAAAGGCGTACGGTATCCTTTAAATCTTCATAATCACTGCTACGCACGATATTTGATGCTTGCGAAAGGTCAGATGATGGTGCGGCCCGTCAATAGGCACTACAGCACGATGATAACGTCACATAGGGAGGGTCACGTTCTGACTTTGGAGTGCCTTGATGAACAGGAGTGTCAATATTATCAGATCTGGAAGTGGACACCGATGTCTGTTGAAGACTAGAACATGCGGTACTGATTGGGTAGCATTCCATGATTCTGTCTGCATTAGTGGCTAGTTTATCCAATGAGGTGCTCGTGTCGAGCATAGCCAATACCTGCTGCATGGGCAGGGGAAGCTTATCAAGCCAGATCTGTCGGAAAATTGCATCATCCATATGACCACCGGCAAGCAAAGAACGCATGTGTCGCATAAGTTGGGAAGGTGTTTGATCGCCAAGTTCGACTTTCGTGAAAATCTCACGCAGCATTCGATTGGTCGACTTGGTCACACGATTAATTACAGCATCCTTCAACTGGGTGTATGGCTCCTCAGCAGGGATAGGATCAAGGAGGTCCTCGACGTCAACGGCAACATCGAAAGAAGTGATTGCACTACGTATGAATAACGTGTGCGTTCACTGGTGATACGGCGCGTCGAGAAAACTGCCTCGATCTGCCTAAACCATACGCGAGGGTTGCTTGGCGTAAATGCGGGCAATTTGAAATAGAGGCAATGGACGTCAAGAGAGTCTGCGTTAGTCTCATTGTCCGTCATAGTAAGTGATATGGTGCGTAATGATAGAAAAGTGGGGTCACCAATTTTGTAGTGTAGACGAGGTTCGAAACTGCTAAGAACCGAGGTGTACCAAATAAATTAACGCTAAGTGGAGAATTGTGTCTAAACTACAAACAACAAAAGGACGGCAAAAATGTCAGAGGATTGTTAGAATGCAGACTCACGAAAAACGCAGCTTCTAGATAGCGAGTGTTGTTGAGGATTGTAATGAACTCTGAGCTAGATCCAGAAAGCTATACATCAAGGATGAAGAGCAGAGTCAGGAGTTCAATTGAGATGGCGATCAGTAGAATGCAATCGAGAAATGAAGATCAATCGTTGCAATTGACTGCAAGTAATTTAGCGAGATCCGTACAATCAAGATTGCAGCGGTGACATGCAGCAGCGAAAACAGAAGACGTCCAACATGCCGGTTGAAGCTGGCTGTTGTTGTTTTTTTTAGCACATTAAAACAAGGGATCATAAAGATTTAGGTGAACAAGAAAGATGCAAAGATGTAAATTGTACAAAAACCTACATTGGTTGTGGTGGTCGTTGTCGTGGGGTTTGAGGCAGTTGTGAGAGAAGTTGATGATGTGGGATTGTTGCTGCGTTTAGTTCGTAGATGTTTGACCAGGCCGATTCGCACGTGGAATGTGCGTCGGCAGTGTAGGCACGTTGACAGGTCTTGAGCATGGGTAGGGTTGATCAGGGGCACTTGTGACTTGCGAACCACCCTTTTGGCCTAAGCAGTGGCAATACTGTTGGCTTCGTATATTGCTGCACCAGTCTTCATGACTCTTCCCCAGGCCGGTCTGTCCTGAGCGAGGTCCTCCCAGATCGCCGGGTTGATTTGCAGTTGTTTCAGAGATTTCTTCAGTGTCCTTGCAGCGCCGATTTAACCTCCCTGTCTATGAGCACCCATAGCCACATCTCCATAATAAAGTTGTTTGGGTAGTAAATTGTCGTCCATTCTCACCAGCTGACCGCTTCATCCCAGTTGCAATTGCTTCAGCATGACATAGATGCTTAGGATTCCGCCCTGTTCGACGAGTTCCGTCTATGGGATCCTATCTTGTCTATTCAGCTTCAGTATTCTGCGGTGGCAGCTGAGATAGAAGTGATTCAGCTTCCTTGCTTGGTTCGAGTAGATGGTCCAATTGGTGCACGAGTGTCGTCAAGACGACAGTCTGGTACATCTTCAGTTTGGTGTTTAAATGAATATCGTGGCGATTCCACATGGAGGCCTGCAGCCGGCCGAAGGCCTGAGAAGAATTGGAGATCCGTTGCACAATCCCATAATCGATTCTTGTGTCGCGTGACAGCATGCTTCCCAGATAAGCAAAGTTTTACACATTTTTCAGCTGAGCGCCATTTAAATTGATTTAGAAGGTGGTGCTGGTTGGCAATTGGGGCTTGACCACCGTTTTCATGGTATTGATTGCAAGTCCACAAGTTTGCGGAGTCTGCGGCGAAGAGATCTATACTTTTTGCATGTCCTCCGCCATCAAGGTGTCAAGAGCGCAGTCGTCCGCGAAGAGACGTCATGGACTCTGGTCGTAGACACATGCGTTGAAGCCTGCGTACATCGACTCTTGAGAAGGTGCCCATCAGTTCTATAGGCGATGCGGATCCCAAGCTTCTCAGGGAGCTTATCCTGGTAGGAGTCTATCAGCGTGGCAGAGAACATGAGACTGAAGCGGGAGGGTGGCCAGCACGCAACCCTGCTTCACTCCGTTGCTCAATGCGTACGCTTAGGTTACCATCCCCTTGTCAGTGACGTATCCCATCATTCCATGGTGGAGATGACACACCAATTTGCGCAGGAAGTAGTTCTGTAGTCCATCAGAATTTTTTGAAGCAAATTGCTTGTGCGTGAACCGCTCAGGACAGCCGAATTTCTGCATAATTGTTTACCATCCGTCGCGAGTCACCGTGTCAATTGCTTTCGTTGGATCAACGAAGGAAGGTAAGCATCTCCTGACACTTCACTTGGGGATGTCGAGCTGTTGTCCTGCGGAAACTTCGGAAGACACATTGGCTTTCCGCGATCAGTCCAGTTGACCGTTCAGACGATTGAGAGGGATACCGTCGAAGAGTTTCCCTTCCCCTTGTAGAGATGGAAGATGGTGGCATATTTGAAATCCTGAGGAATATGTCTTTGGTGCTTCATGTCCTGGAATATCGTTGTGAGTTCCACTATCAGTCGGGGCCCAACCTGCTTTTAAAATTTCAGTGGGATTGCGTCGGTTCCCGGTGCTTTCCCGCTGGAAATCTGTTACACTACCTGGATGGACTTTATGTAAGGTGGCAGATACAGGTTATTTTTCGTGTTCACTTGAGGAAACCGGTCAATGGCAGCTTCTGGGATGACTGAGGAGCAATCAAGGACACTTCTGAAGTGCTCAGCCCAGCGTTTCAGAATTTTGGACGTCTATTCCTGAAATATTGTGTCATCATAGCTGAGCAGTGGTGCTTTTCCCTTGATGCGGGGGCCGTAGATGGCCTTGATGGCCTTGAAGCAGTTTTTCATTTCGTTGCGATCCACATACCCCTGGATTTCCTCAGACCTGCAGAATATCCAGGCGTCCTGCAACTCCCAAAGCCGTTGTTGTACAAGGCGAAAGCATCTGAAGAAGGCTACTTTGGTGGTGTCAGTCTGAATTTCCATGATGGCTTTGTGTAGTACATTCTTCTCCGCGAGTAGGTTGCTGATGCCAGTGTCATGGTCGTCATCCAGTCCTGGTGTTGCTGGCGTGCGCATCCGAGGAATTTGAGGGTGGTGGACTGGATGACGCTCCGCAGTTGACATCATCGTGTCTTAACGGTGGCGTTGTCATCTTGAGCTAGCGAATCCGCCAGTTTCTGGGTTAATTTGTTGTTGAAATCAAAACAGTGAGCAGGCAAATTTTACAGAAGATTATTTAACTTACCCGGCGGTCGCTTAGCTTGCGCTCTTCGGCGAGGTTAAAATTACAGCCTCATCTTAAAGATGACGAGGCCGAGATCAGTTTAGCCATTGACATCGCGGATCGCCTTGATCACCAGCACGTCCTGTCAATCTCGCCTCCGTACAAGAAATGCAGTCCAGTAGCTGCAAACGCCACGATCGGCGGTGTATCCACGTGGCCTTTTCCCTCGCCGGAAGGTGACGAATATGTTGGTCAGCAGGAGACGGTGTTCAGCACTGGTTCACATAAGAATTGGAAGAAGAAGAAGTAGAAGAAGAAGAAGAAGAAGAAGAAGAAGAAGAAGAAGGATATGATGAAGGCCCCTATCGTTACAGCCACCGAGACCGTGAGGACAAAGCACTCACTACCAGACAGCGTGGGCTATCCCGACAGGGAAGTTGAAGTCGTCTGCCTTCGGTACAGTTGCCAGGAAGGCGTGCAGGTCATCGTAGAATTTATCCTTCGTCACATCAGACCTCATCATTGGGTGACCGTAGGTGCTGATGACAGTGGTGAACTTGTCTCTCCGAAGATACAGGTGGATGCTCATCATGCGATCATTTATACCCTGCGGCAGACAGGGTAATCATCCCACGGTGTCGTTCCAGTTGGCAAAAGCGACACCAGCGTCATGTCGCGCTGCCTTTGACCGGCCACTGCAGAAGAAGGTATAGCCAGCACCTATCTCCTTCAGCTTACCCTATTCAGATAATCGGGTCTCGCTGTGAGCAACAAGGTCCGCCTTGTAGCGCGCCAGTTCCCGAGCGACTAGCACTGTCCTCGGTTCTGGGCGGTTGCTCATCGGGTATTCTAAAGGTAACGAACATTCCTGGCTGCTAGTGTGAGCGGACTCAACTGAGCAGCCCGAAGGGCATGGCATGGGGGATGGGGACGGGGATATTGTTCTTTGTTTTAGTTTTACGACCACGTTTTTTGTAATCTGCGAGCGGAGGCCGGCTGCAGAAGACGTGAGACCCAGCATTTGTAAAGGGCACATTTTCTGGCCCTTCTTTCGCGAAGAGGCCAGCAATGCTGTCCCGAAAATGGCTGTTAGGATATCCCAGACGACTGCCGTTCTCTTCTTTGTGTAACGGCTGTGTTTTAGTGGGAGAGTGAGCAGAGTTAGCTTTTACATTCTACGGGATTGAGTCACGCCCACTGCAGAACTTTTTGAGATGGGGAGATGGGAAGTGCGGGAGTCAGACATCTAGGGTGATGACCCACACAAAAAAATAAGGGCCCTCGTCTGGTTTAGCCCGCTGGTCGTGGAAGTTGCACTTGGGGTGGCTGCTGAGCAGAGCCAAACTACGGGGAGGCGCAGGTGATAGTTGGGTACCAGTTAAAGGTTGCCACGAGAGCATTAACCACGTGTACGAGACAAATGGAGCGACCGAATGCTACCTGTGTTGCCACTCCTAACTATTAACTCTGCACCCAAACGCCATAGTAACGCAAAACAAACTACTCCAAACTATGAAATCTTGCAAACTTATTCTTTGTTTAAGATAACTATCACTTGTTATCTGCATTCAGAGCAATTATCACTAATTCTGGGTACTGACACTGTCGAATCCATCTTTCAGCATGACGTAGTGCACTGCATCTGAGCCCGATCCCTGGTTTTATCCTGAGGGTGGTGGTGGTGCCTCAACAGACCGCAACCATTGAATTCTTCATCAGAGAGCGCTCAACTGTTCGCGGATGCACCCTTGCCTTGTTCAGTGTCGCGGTTCATTGGAAAGGAAGGGAGATAAAAAACATCGCACTTGTGCTAATTATTCTCCGTTCCGAACTGCTATCAACACATGGGCAGTATTTTTTTCTCCTGAATATCATTACTTAATGAAAAGAAACTAGTGAATATATTCCTTCCGGAGTTCTTTTCACTGCTAGCTTGATCCTAACTGTATATTCTTCTGACATTGCCTTAAGCTGGCATTGAATAAATTACTTAATTTAATTATTCTAACAACGTCTGCTCGGCTCCTATTCATATGGAAGGTCCATTTCAGATAACTCGGACCCAGTAATGTTGACTCATCCAAGAAACTCGCCTTGCCGTCAGGCGTGGGAATTGCAGTGTCGGTGGACGAATGGGAAGCAAAGTAAAAGCCTCAAGCCGATGACGATGGGCCGGACGTATACCAGTTCCTCATATTCTCTGCAATTTGGCTTAAATCTTCCTGAACGGCACGTTCTAGATGCCTTCTGAATTTTGTCTTTGATATTTGCCCCACATACGAAAAATCGAGCATAAAAGGGTGATTTTACCGAGTAAAAGGGGACAAGAACGTCAAAGCAATTTGGCGTCCGCACCACAGCCTGGCAGAACAGAAAATGGCGTGGGAGAGTTCGCTCGCGAAAGCAATATTTGCATCTTATCCTTTAGAAAATAAGGATCCATGCAATCATTTGTTGCCTCGGTGACGTTGTAACGAACCACAGTTCCGACAGAATGGTTTGAATGGACTGGGAACAATTTTCGTGCGGATCCCGGATGGGAATGGTTTGAACAATAGTCTGTGAAGATGGCCGGTGTTCCTTCCCTCCCTACCGCTGACATCTCACCTCATTACCGCCGTCGTACCATCTCGAAAGTCTCTGACCGTCAGCATCTCCACGACCCTCACCCGCATTTGCCAACAGCGCTGCACTCCCCACCGGTATCTAACTGATCATTCGTGACTACCTCCCACTCCAAACGGATCGATTGTATAGGTCCCCAGTATTCGCTTGTATCTTTATATTTCTATTTAATATCTTCAATCTGTTACTGTTAACATAGATACCCTACGTTATAAACTTATTCTCTCCTGCTATCTATACATGTGTGCGTGATGAAGTGCGTAACGATTCTGTCGACGTTATATGGCTACAGCTGGTCCTAGTGATATAATCCACAGTGTGTGCTCTCCTTGAAATTCTCGGCTGCTACAACGTTATCATCCAGGACACCGTCAACCAATTAAATTCCACCAACGGTTGGAGGGCTAGGATGTAATCTAGAATCGGCTTTTTATAAAGGTTACGCGGATTAAGGACAACCAGCAAAAATTCCGCAGTTGATTAGTCTTTAAAAATTTAATGCTTCTTTCACAAAAAGAAACTTTCGACGACACTCGTGTGCGAAATATTCTGCTAGACATAACAAGTCACAAAACCGAGCCTATTCCATAACTTCAGAAGAGAGACGCAAACTCTATCACTCAAAATAACTAGTTTTGAAAAGAACGATTAAATGCGAGATTAAAGTTTAAACCATCGCCAAGTTTCAAGAGAAGGACCGATGTTTTCAGACAGCTGATTAAACTACCACTTTTAATAATGCGCAATTTTAACCATGACCGGGTGAATTTGTCTGCGCTAAAATGTGAGCGCAATTTGAATAGCTTATTGCCGTTCTGATCACAGCTGACAGCAGGGTTTTTAGACCCAATCACAATCGGCCTTAGTCTCATTGTCCTTCACACATTTATCACTTCCGTTATTCCCTCAAAGTTCCCCTTCTCCACACAATCCTTAAACTGTATCAATAATCTGCATTCATAGGGCCCTATCAGAGGGCTGACCCTTTTGTTCACTAGTAGCGAACTGGATCCACTGATGTCGTCTGCAGCCGATATCCAGTGGATATAGATTTTAGATATATTTATGTGGAGTAGAAGTTGAACTGGTCCGCTAAATTAGTATGTTGTAGATATTGATACATTCTTCATGCATGCAAACGACGACATTGCGTCCTGCTTTAAAGCGTGACGTAAGGTGTTACATTAGAATCCCTTCCTTACCGTACTACTCATCTTACCTCCCATAAATCCTAGTTTATCTTTTTATCCTCTTCCATTATCCCCCACGCATTATTATACGCTTAATTTTAACATCCATTTTACGAGTAGGTTATTTAATAAGCGTTAATGTGAAGACGTCCGGTAGGGAAAACCTGTTCTGATAAAGCGAAAAAATGAATATATACAAGTGCATGACGCCTATCCGTGTTCGTTGTATTGATAGATGCCTGTTAACGGAAGCTATTCTGGGATCAAATTTGATAAATTTGCGGTATACTTATATGTTCTCTTGTGTCTGTTTACCCACATTGCGTTGCTCTTCTTACCGCTACGCTTTTTATAATGCGCTTTCCCGTTTCCATACTCAAAGCACTTTGCATTTTATTTTAATCTTTTTATTCTTACTCCCGTCTTTGCCTCTGACTCGTTTGCTGTCCACGTACCTACCCGTTGATACTCTTAGTATGCGACCTTGGTGCTGTTACGTGGTTGTACACTGAATAAAAATTGTACCCTGCCGAATGAACGCACGATTTCTAATCTACAGGGCTTCAACGACTTCCACATATTAGGACCCCCACTAACGCCTCAGTTCTGCGCAGTTTCGTGCTCCGTGGGGATCCAGAGTCGTATATTTTTGCATTAAATCTCTCGAGTTGTTTAGCCTATCATATAAACCACTGCAGAATATAACTGCTGTAAGTCATTTATGACTTCTATGTTCCCGAAAACATTGCCTATTGACCTGTGTGGTCTTTCTTCTTATGTCCCAGCTTGTCATGAAAACAGCATACGTAAACCCTACTTAAGCCAACGCAAGGAGGGCGTGCAAGTCGTCGGGACTGATTATTGAGGGGGAGAAAGGCATCGATACTGGGGAATTTGTTCCTGTGGAGGGGTGACCTGATCATGCGATAATCGTTAATCTCCCGTGGGAGGCAGGAAAACCATCTGACATAATTTTTAATGGTGAGGGTGAGTCTGGCCTCGGCAATTTGTCTTTTGAGCTCAATTTCGGAAGAAAATGCATCCAACGCCCACCTCTAGTTATCTCTCTTACAAGAAACGAATCTAACGAAGAACCGTAATTTCTACTCTAGTGGGCCAGTGCCTACATGGCTAACGCTACTTTCCTTTCCGGTCGGTAGCCCATTTGATTGTCGAGAAGAGGGCGATCATTTTGGGCTGCAAAAATGAGTCTTGTCACCGTTGTCGCCTGGAGGGGAGGGGGGGGGGGGCAGAGGGATGGAGATACAGGTTTGTGTTTTGTGTACAGTTTTGATCTCATGTTTTATGTCCATGAACTGCGGCCAGCTTTCCGATAGTGTATTTTACCAGAACCTTTTTGGTCACATTTTGCTGCAACTCCCACAGAGGGATTAGCAGTGCGTCCACAAATAGGATTGCAGATTACTGTGGGTTACGACTTTGCCTCCATGGGAAGATGGCCCTCACTAGCATGGACAGCCTACGAGATTGTATGTCTTCTTTTCTTTTGAAAATTTGTGCTCGGTAATGGGAAGGTCGAATGGAAATTATTTCAGGTACCACAGGGTGCTGAGTTACACATGCCGGACACTTACCTGGTATAGCTCGCCGGTCAGGAGCGGTTACGAGGGTGTGGTATTCATGCTGATCATGGCTTCATGGAGTTCCAGACGAGCGCTGGTGGTCAGGGTGTGATGAAATAAAAGCGTTCATCCGGTTCATCGAAGTGTTGAATAGCGCCCACTAGTGTATTGCTTATAGTTACTTGCTAAGATTGTTGTCGTGCTTGCGCCAACGGGCTTATCTGTTTTCGCATATGTTACCCCTTTATACGTTACATTTGTCGGCAGTGTTCATTTTTAATTGTATTGTTGTTCAAGGACCATCAATCTTCCTTGGCGAACCAGGAGTGGTTGCACAAGTAAAACGTGAGTCATCGCTCACGTCACTCTAGGGATGTATGTACTGACTGTTCAACCGTCGTGAGCCACGACGTCCACTGTGTGCCACCGGGGCTGGACGCACCACCAGTGAACTGCGCGTGAATTACTTTACAGTCAGACAGACTGGCACAGGATCCGCCACACTTTCTCCTTCCTTACCCTCACGCATCGGCTGGCAAAGCTAGCCAGTCCATCTAAGCGTGTTACTCTCACTACCGGGTCCGCATTTCAGATGTATGGACGGATGGAATCCCGCATCAGTTAAAGTATCAAAAAACAAATTAAGTGAACGTCATTGCAGCTTCACTTCTAGATGTGAGAACTTCCCAGTTAGGCCGTTATTTAAAAGCTTCTCGAATTGCTACCAAATCGTTGTCATATATTTAAGCGCATCAGATTTAATTTAGTGCTCGATGCACCGATTTGTCGTGGATCGGGATTAAACAATGTCGGCCTCTCTCTCTCTCTCTTTCTTCTCTCTCCCATGCACTAGCTGGCTGTTGGGCGTGGTTACGGATGAGGTGGGGAGGCCACCACCATCTCGCACCGCAGTGGCTTTGGGTCCTGGCATCTGCAGCAGAGCTTTGGAAGGCCAAAATGGATGTGCTCCTTGTATATCCACATTTTGGCGCATTGGCACACAATATGGCCAGTAGTAGCCAATGACCTTCTACTCTGTTGTACTCGTTACACCTGTTTTTATTACATTAGGTCCGCGAGGTGGATAGTGAAACTAAACTGTCAAACCGTCAAAAGTCATTGCCGTGATCGAAGATAGCTACCTCTTTACAATTACATTAGTTTGTATCCACAAATATCTTTCCCAGCCTTTTGATATTTAGTCTGGTGTTCGACAACATTGCATTCTGTTATCTATTCCGGTGGCATACTTACTCACGTTTACTCGGTACGGCTGCAATCATGCCTGATCTAGCCGGCCTCGGTGATGTCATGGATTTAGCCACTTCGTCCGAGACTATCCGCAGCGGCAGATCTGGGCAGCTCAAAGCATTCTCTTCGTTAAGGACGGAAGCCGAATAAACCACTTCCATTTCTTAACGAACTGTATCGAGCCAGGTTTTGAGCTGACCCCCTCGTTGACGTCTCCAATTGGCTATTGGTGCCTAATAGAGGGAATTAATACTAATCTGGTGATGTGGACAACAAAGAACGTGCCCAAACCACCTCAGTCGTCTTTCTTGGATCCTCTGGGATATCCTTATGATATTGTCGCTGCGAGCGCGGACCGTCTCCTTCGAGATGAAGTCAGTGTATTTCATTCAAAAAATGGTCCTCAAGCAGTGGTGTTCAAATACCTTCAGTTTTAACTCGTCTTCCACGCGCATAGCCCAGCATTCACAGCTTTAGAGGATAGACTGGACCGATGTACGGTAAACGCCAATCTTCGTGGCGATGGAAATTTCTTGTCGGATCCATAGGCGCTTTCTAAGGCTTGAGAAAACCAGGCGAGAAGCATCGATTCCTAAGACAATGTTGTCCTTACTCTATACATTCGGCAGCAGCCTCGCTCCGAGGTATTTGAAACTGTGTACCTCTTCGAGTTGACAGCTATCAACCTAGATATGTGCCTTCTGGGCAGGGATGCAGTTTGAAAATACTTTGGCCTTCCCCACGTTTATCCACAAACCGACTGATTTAGCGACCTCATTCACCCGCGACACCATAGACTGCAAATCATCAAAGCTTGAAGCTAGTCAGTCGGTATCCGGATGCAATCTGAACACCCTCCTATTCGTTTAGGGCCTTCCCGAAAATCCAGTCAGTAACGTAGTTGAACAGAATTGGACTTGATCGTAGTGATTATTTTTGGGATTCACGATAGACGGAATCAAAATCGGTGTCAAGGTCAGAAAAACAGACGGCCGTCGATTTTTGCACGTATGGTGGAGTTCCAGAACGCACCTCAGTGTGAATATGCAGTCAGGGAATCCACACCAACTTTGGAACTTGGATTAATTAGGCCTCATCCGAGAGTCACGCCCAGTCCGGAATCGCCTGAGAAGGACAATAGCGAAGATCGTCGAACCAACGTCAATGAGGCCACTGTCGCAATAGTTCTCGCATCCGGTCTTTTCTCCCCTCTTCAGGTCAGGTACACTGATGCCTAAGCCCCGTTCATCAGGAGCGAACTTGTCTCTCAACGCTAGTTCAATCACTTCATGGAGCCAGTTCGCCAGTGTCGATGCAAAGCCTTGTTATATCGTCTCCTCCATCTGCTTTTTGTTGCACAGCCTTTGTATAGCCTCGAAGTTTTCGCTTTCAGAAAGGATATTTTGCGTGACATTGTATAAATAGGAGCTGGAGGGGTCTCCGCTGCAGATGAGAACTAGGGGTGCTGGGTTGAGTATCCAAGCTGAGATGACGCTCGAAGTGTTAACGGCAGCATTGACCCTTGGCCGAGTTATCAACAATAAAGCCGCCAATCACGTCGCGAACAATTACTCAATACAGAAGGCTTACCACATATTTGGTGGCTAATCTTGTATAGTTTTAGAGTGTCACCAATGTTTGAAGCCTGCCCCATCTCGGTCGATATTTCAGCCCAATATTTCTTGAGGTCATCTCTAGCCGAGTCCACCTTAATCTTCCGGATTTTGCTCAGGACCTGGCTTGAGCAGTCTGAGCAGACAACTACAGCGGTTTGCCGCTGATGCAATCACTGTGGCTTCGCTGGGTATATCTAAGAATATGCTCAGCTGCCCCATAAACTACCCTCTCCATCGGCCCAGGTTGTGGATAAAGAAGCTGATTTCTCTGCTTAGGGCCTCGGTAGTGCTGTTTCCCGATTTTGGCGAAATCGTGATGTCTATCACGGCAGTTTGAACGCGGACTCGGTGCAAACGTTCAACTGTATACGAACGAGAACATGATCTGACTCATGGGTGTTACCAGTTTTGACACCACGGAACGATCTGCTATCATGAACCCAGCTGCGGAACCTTGAACTAACCAGAATTTAGTCTATCTAACTGGCCCTATTGCCATCGTTTGAATACCAAGCCAGCAGATGTTTATTGCTATACTGTAACCACATGCTGGTGAGAAACAGTCGGCTTAGATCGGTTAATTTCAGCATTCTTTCACCATTGTTGCATAGAGAGCCAAGTCTAAAACCGGATATAATATGAATATTTGAAGTTGCCAGGTCCTGTCCGGCCATTCCAGCTCCCGACCATAATCAGCAGATCGCATACGACTGCGAGTGCGCTGTTCGGCAGCGGAAGTTGTTGCATGCATGGAGACGATAGAGTTTTTCGTGAACTGACTCTACAGTCACACGTAGGCCATCTGTTTATTGACTGGTCTCTAAGCCAGTAGTGCATGGTCCGCTTATCGCGAGAGGGCTGATAGTCACACCATGTTTACCAGAAGAGTCGTGTGATCATTGTAGTACAGGGTGAAGTGTGTTAGCTACCAGGATCTGTATTTCCCGAGCGCCTGAGTTAGGAATTCGGACTTCAGGCAGGCAACATATGACACGACACGACATATATATCATATCAACATATCATATAACATATATCAACGCGTCGTCAGATTGTGGGGATCAGAGTCCAGAAACGTTCACACATTCCACCATCCAATATCAAGAGCCAGTTTCCGATTGAATAGTTCAGTGCGCATACTATTCCACCGCACCACTGAACTAGGGTTGCAGAGCGCGTCGGTTCCCGTGGACGCCGTAGCATGAAACATAATACTGTAGTCGGACCTATTTTCAGGAGGATTTGTAGAAATTTTCCGTACGGGCTGGTCCCCAACCGGCGCTCGGATTGTTTTGTTCGAGGTTGTCTCTTCTAGCGCTTTGGCGGAAGAGCCTGGCCACATGACTGTGATGGCAATAAAGCTTATTTAATAGCGGCTCGTGGGCATTATGTTTCAGTGCTGGCATCGGGCTTTGCGGCTTTTGGCCTGACAGACGTCAGCCCGTCGCACCCTGGTAGCACTGTTGCTGCTGATCCGCGACTGCTTATTCGCCAGACCTGAGAGTCTGCTTATTTCGCAGCTAGTCTTCATTAAAGGCCGGATAACGAGCAGCTAGGCTAACACGCAACCCATTACATCCATGTGCACTTCGAACGCATCCGGTATATGCGATGGTACTACGTGTCATTTATTGTATTTGTCACTGCTGGTTCTCCGCTGAAGGCCTTTGCACTATCGGCCGCCTGTGGACGCACCGGGTAACCAGCAGCTAGGCTAACAGATAACCCGCCAGAAGCTGCCTTCTCGGAGGTGTCACTCTTTTTTCCCGGTGCTGAAGTGGCGTCAGGGCATAACCAGACCGACTAGTCTCAAGCTTTGACGACCCGCGGATTGCAGTCTCTTGGGTGAACATGGTCGCCAAATTAGTCGGCTTAGCCATTAGGGCTGACATTGTTTTCCAACTACACCCGTCTTGATTACTGACTGTGAGTTTGATGGAATTTACGGTTTCAAATATATCAGAACCCTTATCGCCCGAAAGATTTCTGTCCGGGGAGCTAATAAGTTTCCGAAGGTGTCTGTACACGTGCGTTCGCTTGGTTATGCTAATGCTATTGGAACCAAAAAATGAAGAGTTGTGACCACTGTCGCCTGAAATAAATCCCTCAAGTAGAGTGCATGGACTTCGTCTCGGATGGGGCAGTGTGCACTCACTGCGAAAAAAATCTTAAGAATATGTCAAAGGGACAGCTAATTTGATGTTGGTCCGTTTTTCGTCACCCCCCCCTCCCCCTGCACTGCTATCTCAAATCCGACGCCCCTCCTCACCTTCAGGTGACGAGAACTCAGCTCAAAGCCCGGCTAATCGGAAAAGCGACTGCTCAGAGTTATCCGCATCTTCGTCGTGCGTCGTGGAGCTCTATCCGCAGCCTCATTGCGATCAGATCAGACATGATCAAAACCCCAACAAATCCTAGAATTTTGTGGAAAGGGAGATGTGTAAATATCTAGTCAGACTATTCGCCGTCCGCTTGAAATTCGATTCGGTTGGGTCTTGTCCTGACTTCGCATGCGTACTGGAACTGTTTGAAAATACAGATGGCAATAACAAACCATGTGAGGTTTTCGAACGAGTATTTCTCGCACCTCGTGATATCTTATTGACGATGCGCACAACAAGAATAGAGCCAAATACGCAAGGACCCTCTAAACCTTATCGAACCACAGCGTCAGATTGTCAATGCTTGAGTGGTGTTCTTCACATGCAGTGACCGAAGAAGGCGAGTGTATGGTAACAAATGTTTGGTTATGAAAGTTAAAGCACCAGCTGTAAATTTTTGACGGTGTCAAGGGTAATATTGCTGTTCATTGAGCCATACTCAGGCTATACCCTACTCCCGAAGTTACAACTAATTTGGTGGTGTTCGCCGGTTGCATCAATTTATTGAGACGTACCTAGAGAAATGTGTAACCTCACCTAGGGGAAATAACCCATTTTTTTCTTAGAAGGGCCATGATTTTGTGACCTATCTGGGCAGAAACTAGGGTTTTTAGCCGATCGAGTCGTCCTGGTGTGCCTCTCTGAATGTAAGAATTCATGCTGTCTCCTTGAGTTTTGATTCAGGTTGCACAGCCCGACCTTGTGGACATTTTCAGTTTCCCACTTTCTGACACAAAACCACCTGACAATGTCTCACATGTGAGTTTTTAACCAGTCTCGAGATGCCAAATTAACCAAACCAGCCAATCTGCACCGTCGGCTATGAAATATTAGTTGATCTTCGGTCACTCAGCTGCAGCATTCAACCTGTTCGCGACAAACTCCGGTTGCAAGTCCCTACTCACTGCCGACTATGGCTTTTAACTACTTGTCAGAATTCTCTTTTCCGCTTACCTCGTCTAATTCAGGTTCTGTAACTCACGTATTTCGTACAGTTTGCTCACACTGTCAAATCCTAACTTAAATTTTTGTTCTCTTTCCTTTACCCGCTGTGATTACTCCTCGCTGCTTACCTAGCTTGAGTCTCAGGAAGCGTTGTAGACGTTTTTCGCACAAGTTTTGCTCCGCATTTTTATGCCCCAATCTAAATGAACGTCTTATTTGCGCATAGGTGGGTCTCATCTGTCAACTACGATGAGTGTTCATCAACGCCTTGGCCCACCAGTGGGGCAACCCGCGTCATCCCGTATCAATGGGCCCAGAACCGCAGGGTATGGTGAATTTCCGAAAAAAAATGACTATCTGCTCTTCTTTTCTGTAGAAACATTGCTGATGGAGACGTGCGCATAAGTGAGTTCGCCCCGGCTCACGGTTACCTCTTAATGTGCCATTGCTTTGCAGCTAGCCCTTCCTTTCCCTCAGCAGTCCATCCCACCTTAAGGACAACGGAAACTGGGTGCTTTTTCACAAAAATCAAGTGCTCACCTCTCATGCACTTTACCTCAACAACCATAAGGGTTGCAAGTTCTCGATACTTGCGAGAATGCGACTTACAGGAGGCAGTTAAGAGATGAGCGTGCCGGAGCAAGAACATTTATCCTCCCGACCATTCGGATTCACTCTCGCAGCCATCATCTTACAGACAGCGGCAGCTAAGGGCCGCAGTATTTTTAGGAGGCAGCTGCACTATCAGCGCATATGGCTTTCCTCGTTGACGGGCGCACTTGCCTGTAGGTCTGCCGCCTGGCCGTTATCCGTCGCAGTTTCCTAACGCTCGTCGATTATTAGCATAGTACACACTCGGCCATTTGGCTCCTTAGCACTGGAATCAGCGTTCTCCCGTGCGCTCCAATCGCTTGGTTACGCTGTCGGGGCAAAGCCTCAAAGCACTGAATAATAAGGGGGATGGGAGGGGAGGGCGGAGAACCATGACTCAAACAACTCGCGGCTGACGTGGTTGTCATCCCTCCTAGGGATTTCAGCCCGGCCAAACTTGAAGGTGTGACCGGCTCTCGTCAACGGCGATCGTGTCTCATTCTCAACTACTTCCTGGAACTCACATTTTCGCTTTTATCAATTGTCTCGTTTTTTTCCAAACTGGGACACCACAGACCTTCTTCCATATGCCCTTTGATTTTTATGTTATTTGCTTGCCCAACTTCAGCTACACGTGCTCCATACCATATTCGTCTGCCTACAAAATACGGCTAAATTCCGTTTTTCATTATGTGGTCACATCAAATGCTGTTGAGGAACGAACTAGCGGTACACATGCGTGTCATCATTCGGGGTAACTTCTGTGGTGTGAGAGTTTGCAATTTTTGACAGACGTAAAAACCAGACGTCTAGGTCCTATTTGAACCAGTGTCATTAATTTGGCTGTAACAACTATTGTCAGATTTCTTCGTCTTCCTCGAATCGGATACGAAGTTCAAAGTCTCATTTTCTTTAATATACGGACGATTTCCAGATATTACACTTGATCTCCCTACCATTATCGGCTCGGATGTTGGCAGATCGTATTCGATGAATGCGACAGTCCTTGATTTCGGTTACTCAGTATTTGTATCCGACTGGTCGATCGTCGATTTCGATGATTTCCACCGTATGCTCCACAGCAGGGTGGTGCAGGGACGGTGATGTGCTTTGGATTACAGTGAGAGTAAACTTGCATTGCATCTGCCTCACTCTCTGTTTCACTCCCCCACCTGGGCCCGGTGTCAAGACAGAGTCATGATGACCGGAGATGGTAGAGGGCGCAGGTCCACGCACGGTGTTCCAACACAAACAAGAACACTCCAACACAAGGGAGGGGCGACTCGAATCACATTGGATCAAACTCTCCTCCCTTCACTCTTTTTTTTCCAGTCGCCTCGTAGCACCCAGTCAGCAGGCTTGCAGTCTCGTTTTACCAGGCTCACATGTTGTGAAGATGGGATTAATAAGCTAATGGTTTTGGGACCTTGTTGGTAGTCGACCGAACAGTTTGGATTTTGACCTTGCATTGCGTCAGCTGCCTCATTTGCAGACCTCGTTTGGCTGCTTGTTCACCAGTGGTTTTTAGAACGACCCACACCTTTCCTAGCTCCTTCCTTGAGATTATGCGTACCACATCAGCAAATGCACTCTGAGGGAGATTCAGGACAACAGGAGTTTGTGCTCAAAGTTTTTCGTGGTTGCGTTCCATTGTGATAAATCATACCAGAAGAGCTCTCCTAGCTGACTAGTAGATCCCAACTCCCCTGTTATGCCCAGGAGTTGTATTCAGCAACGATTGGATGTGTGGCCCCACTCAGAAGAAGGGAGTCAAGGAATCTTTGAATATTGGAGTGGCAGTAGTAAATGTGTTCCGACAGAAAAAGGGTTAAAAAAGTACATTTACTCCGTCAGTTTGTTTGAATACACCAGCAGAAAGCTTGAAAAGTAAGCGCGAACTTTGAAATCCTGGAAAATTGTGAGCTGTAGATGGGTAGAAAAATGAAGACAGTTAAATCCCAATTTCGTGGTGGCTGCGATTGAAGGTTTAATTGAAAATGGCATCATTGATAGCCTAACCTTGCCCTAGACCCCCTAAACCGAACGCTAATCCTAATGGTAAAACTTAATGGAAGCATGACGGGGATTCAGCGCAAAAGGGAGTGGCTAATTGAAGGCTACCCAAGAACTAGGTGAGCCACATATCAGTTATGTTCTCTCGGGGTGGCTAGTATGCGGGTTTAAGGGTTTCTGTTTCAAGTGGGCGACGAACGTAGCTTGCTGTGTGTGCTCTTATCAATCTGCCTTCTCGGTTGTCCTTGTCAGGTCACTCTTTTGTCCTGCAACGTCTGTACTTCCAAAGCCCCCGAATCTTTTCTGCACTATTTTTTTTAACCTGATCATCCGTTGTTTTCTTCGCACTCTAGGAACTCCCTCTTCTTTAACTTCGTTGAAGGAGCGTTCAGCCGCTGATCGCTTTACTTGTGTTCTGTATGCAGACGGTTCAGCTCAGGTGCAGTGATTTTGTGTGTGTACGTGTGACAGATGTGGAACTCAGCCCAGAATTATTCTTGCAGCACGGTTGCACTCGTCAGCCTACGTATATCCGTCACCATCGGTCTTTTCTCGATTGTTTACGCAAATCTGACGGAACGCGCACACATGTACCTGTCCACAGCTCAGTAGTGGGGGTATGTTTTTGAGAATTACCGTTTTAACTAGGGTTCAGAGATAGGTTTGCGCAGGAATCTGAAACGTCAGGCAAAACAAAATTCTTTTCCAAGCGATCGCGTCTACTTCCTCTCAGTTACCGTTTTGTTATCCAAACCATTTTGTATTCGGCGCGTTTTTTTTGGTAAAGATTCCTTTTCATGTGCGTCATTCACCATAGAGTAACTGCTATGCTCTCGTGTGTCTGCTGCATTTTGTTGCCTGAGGGCTGCTGGATGACTGAAGCGCCGGCGGTCAGGCCATGGGTCTCGGGTTTTGCACAGTCTGCGTATTTTTACACACTCGAAGTGAGGAACCAACGAAACTTGCCTGAGACGTCTAGTCCGCTCCTGATGCCCCTTTCCCTCCCCCCCCATTCCCCCTGTCGATGCCCTTACATATTTTCAGCATCCTACCATTCATTTAATCAGACAGTCTTAGAGGAGGCGGTCAGTTCACAGTCGTTTGTCTCAACATGACAGTTCGACCGTTGTTACCGTCCACCGGTGACCTACTGGAGGGCGGTCGTAGGAACGGCGACTTGTGCGTGAATTAGGTTATAGTGATATTAGACTTACATGGTGCATACCGAACTCTCTCCTCGGTTACCAACATGGACATGGTGTCCAGACAGAGTTAAGAAGACCAGAGAGGGGGGAAGGCGCAGGTTGCTGGCGCGGCGCGGACCTGCACCTAAGCGTGTCACCACACCTGGCTCGGATCCCACTGACTGAGACTTCAATGAAGGCCACATTAAGAACTAGCCATTGCAGCATAACTCAGTCCACCAGTCGGCCACTGCACACATTAGACTGACTGCGAGGTCTGATTGCGATCGCCAGTTGGCAACATTCAAAGCCATTTGTCACGTAGCGAAACGTGTTATGTAAATCTTTTCTGCTTTAAAGATTAGCACACAAAAGCCTTCCGCAAATTCAAATTCAATCCCACTTAGGCTTTTTATTTAGAGTCGGCTCGGCAACCCATGACAGTACCTCATGCAACCGTCCACTACTTAGTAAGTATTGTTGTGGCCATGTTTATAAGTCAAATTTCCTTTCTTGGAAGAAATTGTTCGAACAAGTTATATCTACCGCCCAGTTTGCAGGATCTTCCATCTTCTTGAATGCCGGCGCCTGGAGGTACAGAATATCTCTATATTTTAAGTGATTAAGCGATAAAAGCTCCTATATGCAGATTACACTCGTGCCTGTCGTCAACTTACCTTCTTTGCTGGTTCACTGAATCAATCTTGAAATTTCCTTCACCTTGTATATGTGACTGTCAGATTTCGCCATTTACTGTACACACAGCACAAAAAACGCCTTACTATACCGCTCTGTATGCTCGCTTAACTGTCGCGTTCTTACTGCGTCTTTTTGTTGCGACTGCCGGCGCCACACTTGCGACTAGCTTTTGCCACCTCACGCCGCCTGTATCACGTTAAGTGCGTGACGCCTGTCAACCCCGGTAATTTTAGCTATAATCGCGGTCACCGGGAGCCATCTGCTATCGAAAGATGCTCTGCCCATCACTTGTGATGGTGGTGTTGATTCGTCGACGAATGTGAGAGGCGTCAGCCAATCAAAATCGCGGACCCTGCGAAACTACCTCCCCGCTTCGCCTGGAGATCCGTCTTGTATGGTCACCGAGCAAAAACTGTCTCTTACTTCTTTACAGTCAACATCTCCTCTTCTGTAGTCCATGCATTCCGTACCTTTTCTTCAGTTTTATTACAGGCGAGCATGTCGCCTTTTGTTTCACCATATTTCTGGTCAGCTGTGAAAATCGCATTAGGAGAAAAAAATTGCAGCATAAATTGCTAGTCAGAAATTAATCGCCGCCTTGGAGTAAGTCAGTCAGTCAGTTTTATAGGCTCCGTCAGAAAGTTTATATGAATATTTGGGCCAATGTTCATCAGGCACAGCGAAATAACCGCGTAATATTCATAAATTGCTTACAGATTGTCAGGTTACAGATATCTCAACATCTGTTTACGAAAACTTGATCTTCTTATACCTATTTCATGGAAAATTGAGCTTGTATATGTTTTTTTACTCAGAAGAGACGCGTACAAGTTTTATCCACTACTGTCTTAAGGTTTTATTTTAGAAGGCACAGGTCATTTACCAGCTAGACTACCATTGTGACTGAGCCAATTATGTTGGCGTAACCGGCAAACGGGTTTGCACGAGCTCGCTGTGAGACGGAAGGGTAAACTTTCCTTGGTAGCCCCTCACGCGTCCTTGCCAGGGCACGGCTTTGACTTTGGCAGCGTAAGAATACTGAGTCAGTCAGACGATCGAATTTCACGCCTGCTGCAGGAAGCGTGGTACTCGACCGCGGAATCGATCAGTAGACATATCGATCTGCCAGCTGCATATCAGGCCCTGCGCGAATAAATCAATGGTGCTGATGAAGGTCATTCTCCGCAGAGGTGATTTAAATATGCAGTGAGCTGTACAGTCTTTTATTCCTTGACGATGGGCTCGCGTGAGAGTTCGAAACGTTGGATGAATAAACACCTTGTCCCAGAGGACACCTTCCCTTCTTCTGTACAACTAACTGGGCCTCGCATATTCTCGAAAATTTCGATTATATATATATATATATATATATATATATATATATATATATATATATAATATTACCAGCAAAGACAAGGGAGACTGTAATGGCAATTTCTGGCTTATTAGCCGTAATCAGCCAGCCATACCAATCCCCAGGTGCTGCGACGCCCGAGGCTCGATCTCGCGACCTATTGGGCAGAAGTCCGACGCTTTACCCACTGCGCCACGAGCTCGTTGCTTGCCGGTTTTCGATCGGGAATATTAACAATGGTAGTTGGGTGCTCATCGATCGGTTACAAGACTCACTCGTCCCGTTGGGCCTTTGGGCTCACTCTAGAGCCCCGCCAGCTGCCGCAGAGCGACTAGTAATATAAGCAGAATGATATTACCGACAAAGACAGAGAAACTAGAATGGCAATTTCTGGCTTATTAGCCGTCATCAGCCAGCCATTTCTCACCCCAGATTTTGCGGCACTGAGGCCCTACTGAGCACCGTGGGCAAGCTCGCTTAAGAAATAGTTTCTAGTTGAAGGCCTACCTAGAGTGGCCTATTGGTTTCGCTGTCATAGGTGTTTCGAATGCTGACCAAGCATACTTCTTGTAGCTGTTCATGAATGGGTCCTTTCTGTCTGAGGAACAATTCACATCTGCAATACTTCACAATTAAAAGTGTTTTCGATGACTGCTGCTGTTGACTGATGCAAAATAAGACGAGCTACCCGTCAGCCTAGCGATTGGCTACCGGGCCGTTCACGGGTCGCGGATAGTGGAACAACTTTCAGTGCGTTTACCTGTTAGATAAGTTGGCTCTCGGGTCTGGCGAATAAGCATTCGCGGACCAACAGCGGCAATTTTAATAGGTCGCAGAGGGCTGAGGTCTGGCATGCCGACTGCCGTATAAAATGCCCTAAATCCCGATGACGGCACTGTGAGATGCTGATTGTGAACCGCCATTAAATAAGTTCACTTGCCTCCGCTGCTTTGCGGGTAGGCTCTTGAGCCAAAGCGCTAGAGGATTTAACCTCAATAAAAAAATCCGGGCTGCTCTTCAGGACCTGTCTTTACTCATGCTTCTCAAGAAGCATGAAAATATGTCCGACTGCAATATTGCGGTCCATGCTACGCGTTCCACAACTCTGGCTCAGTGGCGTGGGCGAATAGTATGCGAGTTGCATTATTCAATCGGAAACGGACGCTTGCTATTGGCTGCTGGAATGTGCAGACGTTCCTAGACTCTGGTACCCAAATTTTGATGGCGTACAGTCTTAATCGGTACAACGTGGATATTCACTGTCTATCTGAAGTTCGAATTCCCGTCTCAGGCGCTCGGGATATTAAGATCCCGGGAGTCAACTCACACTGCCCCCTTTTATCAAAGCGGCTCATATGACTCCGCTGGGGGCCACGGTCTTACGATCGCCTTCGTAAAAAGCGGACCGTGCACTACTTGCTTGAATGAATGGCTTATATGCGACTTCAGTGTCACTCTACGAACATGTGTGTACTGTCCGTGTGCTTACCGAACAGCACAACAAAGAATCCTTCTAATCGAGGCTGCAAGAGTTAGTTGAAAGACTCCCCCGCCGTGATCTGTTTCTTTTTGCCTGGCGGCTCTTCAGATTGGTCGCTTTTGGCTTGGCTCTCTAGGTGACAATGGGGCAAAATGATGAAATTCGCTGATCAGAACTGCCTATTTATCACCACCACGTGGTTACGGTATCGCCAGTATACCCGTTGTCATCTGTAAGTCTTGGGTTGACACTCTGGCGCCCTGGCTGCATGGGGTAGCTGAGCATGCGTAGAGAGATCAGTCGTTCCTGATAACTGGTGCTCGGGCATATTTACTTGCTTTCAAGAAGGGACATAAGACCCATCGCGACAGCTACCTTGGTGTAAGCCTACTCAAAGTTGCTGCGACGTTCTTCACGGTTGTTCTTCTCAGACGATTCCAGGCTGGGCGTGGATGCGCGGACCGCATATTCCCATCGAGGCGCATTCTTGAACTCCGCTATAGCCACCAACAACCGATGGCCGTCTGCTTTGTTGAATTCGCTGCTACGTTAGATTCTGTCCATCCGAGTCCCTGTGACGGATAACGGCAATAGATTATGTATCGATATAAATCATCGTCATTTTCAGAGCCTACTACTGTTCCACCACCGCGCATGTTATGGTCGATAACACAAGAACTTTATTTGCCTGACGTTTCAGATTCCGACTCGAACTCAGCTTCAGCTCGATCTCTCAACCGTTCGATATCCGACCTCACGTTTGGTGAGGTCGTATCCTGTCGCTCACTCAGTTGAGCTATATCATTGACTGGGTTTTTGGAACGGTCCTGCACGGTTTCGACAGTCTTGAGTTTCTACCCGAACGCCGGCTTACCGATCTCGGCTACAAGGGCAGTATCGTCTTGCTAGTTTCAAGCTTTGGCTATTTGTGGTCATGAGCTAATGAAATTGCGAACTCCGCAGATTTATCCTTAAACGCTGGGAAGACCAATGTTTTCAAGCTTCAGACCTGACCTGGATAGGGAACCCTTAGATCTAAATGGCTGTCAACTTATCCAGATTAATGACCGACAATTCGAAGAAGAAGACAGTTTGAGACATCTCCGGTCAAGGCTGCTGCAGAATGGACAGAGTAAGGACAACATTTTTTTTCTTTCCAATCGAGGCCTCTCGCCAGGTTTTCTTAAGCTACAGACTGTCTTTGGTTCCTAGGCGACGCTTCCGGTCAGCCAATTGTGAATATTTTGCTGTGCTCGTTGAAGATGAACGAGAAATGGAGGTGTTTGACTACCGCTATTCGTCGACCATCCTGCGAGTGAAGTACACCGGTTTTGCCCTAAATGAGATAGTCCGAATTCGCAGCGATAGCATCGTGAGGATACTCCAGACAATCAGCGAAAAACGACTGAGGTGGTTCGAGTACGTTCATCGCCGGCCACATCACGAACTCAGTGTGCTGCCCTCGATTCGGCACCGCTTTCCAATTAGGGGGTAAACTTAAAACCTTTTGTGGTATGGTTCGACAAAACATGAAATTTGTCCTCGGATATTTGGTATTCGGTTTCCGTAGCTGAAAAAGAGAATCGGTTGAGCTGTCCAGCTCCAACGCCGCGGATCCTCGTGCATTGAAAGGTACATTCGAGGCCGACTGGATCCAGTTTAAGTCCCAGTCATTTCAGTCGAGTTAGGCATGAAGTGTAGGATTTAATTATTATGGGGCGAACGTTTCCATAGTCGTTGACATGAAGGCACTCTTATACTGATTTTGCACAACAAACTGGGTAACTTTTTTCTATGCAATACTTTTACTGTTTTTCTTTTTTTGCTAACGCTTTTCCAAGGCACCCTTTGTGCGGATCACTGTCATAAATTAGGTTGCATGTTTTTTTTTCTGTCAACGCGGCTCCATGCATTTGCGCGCCAAGGTAGCAGCTGACCTGTGCCATCCTTCATTCACTAGATGATCACGTTGACAATATTTGCTCTTACCTGCAGGAAAATTCCCGCTTAATGCTGCAGCTATTCTTCTTCCTCCAGCCAGCACATTAGAATTATTATCTTAGTGAGAACGACTCGGGAAGTGTAGGCTTTACGCGCCCAACCAGGAAAGGCTTGCATGCGAGATGGGTACGAGCCACCAACCTCAATGCTGACGCAACCGTCAGTAATCAGTGCTTTTGTCACAAACAACAGCTACGCATATTTATAAGTAGTAGTAAATGTTTACTTTAATTAGGTTAATCAGTCAGTTCTTACTCTGGGCTGATGCGACCACGCCTTCCATTCTCGCGAAAGGATCGTCATTCTTGTCCTACTGACTCACGAGCGTGTCTGTCCGGGTTTGCAAAGCGGATCTCTCAAGTCCAGAATAGTGGCAGTTGTAGCGATACTCGTACCGCTATGAGCCGGGTTTGGAGAAATCTATGACCCAAAGAACCAAAAACGTTTGTATCCTACCTGACTCTACTGGGGAACGAAGGGCGCACACATTAATTCATACAATTGGTAAAGGTGACTGCTATAAATAATTAAAATGCATTCTGCTTGAACCATTTTCTTGTTTCCCATCGGCTGCACTGCCGTAAGTTCTGATGGCTTTTGTTGCCGTTACTACTCGGTGACCTTGTCACAAATAATGTCTACTCGTACTTATAAGTAAATAACTGTTAAATTTCAGAAGCCTGAGTCAGTAGATCACCTTTTCCTCTTAAGGCAGGGGCGGGCGGTTTCAAGAAGGTCCGCCTGTGGCTAGTCACCAGCGCAGCACTGGTGGACCTTCCCGCAGTGCCTTGTGCTCCCCACCTCGCCAGTTTACCGGTTCGGCTCCTACTGGGCCATCCGGCTCTATGCACCGCAGCGGTGGCGGTGGACACGTGGACACAAATCCTCCGAGACGGCCTCCTCTTGTGGATGCTGCGTCGACTGGGGATGAGCGAATTGTTCAGGTCTGCGCCGACCATACTATACTTATAGAATTCAAGAACGAGCTGTGCAAACAATCGCCAACCCACCCTCACGGCGCCACTGGTCGCGGGGGTGGTGGTGGTCAGCGCTCCGCCTACGCGCCCCGTGGTACTGCGAATCAGAGTCGGGGAGCCGCCGGCACCCGGTCAAGGACGCAACCGCCATCCCAAAGGCCGACAGCCAATCAACGCGAACCATGGCTGGCGCCCCACAGAGGCTACTCACACCAGCAGCTCCCGCCGCCGCAGCAGACAACTGATGTCTCTGCTCCTCCTCGAGTGCCAACTGTCAAAGCGTCTGCCCCCCAGCAGTCGCAGCCAGGTCAGCCATTTACCAAACGAGGCTCAAATGGCAGGAGAAATGCGCCAAGGTGATTGTCCAGTGGTTTCTATTGAAATACTTAGGTGCCACCAATTGTATGTATGGTCTACTTCCTACCACGTAACCTTACCCTATGTCAGTCTACGTACACCTATTCGGCTTGATCTTTAGCGTGTGCTAAGGATCGCTTTGGGCCGTGAAGTGTGACAGAGATGAGCAGCCTACTTCAGACAGATTTCATTCTTCTGCAAGGATTCCCGTCTCTAAACGTTGAAGAATCCTCTGCACCAAAGTAGGTATTTCCTACTCTGGAATGCGAAATTTCATGAAAATTTAAGTTCTCGCGAAATGCTCCTCCCAAATAATCTTTTTGTTGGCTGTTTTTTTTCTGGGAATACTAGCCATCTTTGGTAGGCTGAGCATCCAATGACCAAAGAAAATGAAACTGTAGCCTGGCCTGGGCTCATTTTACCCGTCTGTGGCCTTATAAGACTTCACTTCAAACTCAAACTCCCGGGAATTTTCGAATTTATGTGCATTTCGTTGGGGTTACATGGTGAACTGGGCTGTGATTGCTTTTCAACCATCACAGTCTCATGCTCCACCGCCTGGACTTTGGACACATGGGATGGACGTTCACCTATCTGTTCCGAATGCCGTACGGAATTCCTGAGTGATTCCATTTCACCCCCCAGTTACAGTCTGGAGCTTTCTAAAGTGGTTAAAATCTCAATTCATTCCGGTCTGCATTTGGGGCTGATGGTGGCAAAAAACCACCAGAAACAGTCATCCAAATCTCTGTTGTCCTTGTCAGTAGCAGCCATCTCTATCATCGCTAACCTACTTATTCAAAATTCCACGGTATTGACAACCAGCGCAAAACAGCACAAGGCATTGACTAAAATGCCTGTAGAAGCTTTCACACAACTGGTCGCTGTGGCGGCTTTGCAGTTCCGATAAGTTTGGAAATATCCAGTTTCACATTTATTCAAGTTTTGCTGTGCACAAGTGCATCGTGCATCTCTCTCTCTCTCTCTCTCTCTTTCTCTCTCACAGCTGGCCAAAAATGCACCTGGAAGATGTTCGACAGCAGCAGCAGCATTCACCGACGCAGCAGGCGTTCGAATATCTTCCGGAATCTTGGTGCGAGGCCAATTCCCAGTGGCAAAATAAGGGTTCGCAACTGCAAGTTTATAACTACCCTATTATTTCGTTTCTGTGTCATGTCGCAGCTTAGCTGTCTCGTGTTACTGCGAGTCAAGCTTAATGGCTCCTTCCTTAGCTGACCTCTATGACACGCACGCACGGAAGATCTGAGCCGCTCACCCTCTGGGTAGTCCACAGCTTGCTCAGCAGACAAACTCTGTTCTCCCGGTGGTAGGATCCTTGGGGGGCTTTGCATTCGCTTCCTACCCGGCATAAAACTATCGGCGCAAAGACCAGATCCATATTATTAGAAGGAAAGAAAGTATAATTCCAAACTTTTTAGCCAACAATTCCTCCATTAACTGGGAATAAGATTGGGCATGCAACCCGCATAACATTGGACGATCACAAACGAATGATCGAAGGCTGTACCTATCGATATCATGAAGAACCGTCCTCGAAAGAGTCGCAAGACCTAGATGAAATTGAACTTCCTTCAAAACGGTGCCAGCGATGTCCCAGTTATCGCACCTTCACCCTCCTTGCCGCCTTTATCCTGGGACACCAAATGCCATCTTTAATTTCGCTAGAAAATTTTATTTCAGCAGTTTCAAAACTCTAAAAAGTATATTGCTGAATATCCCTTTAATTCACATACCCCGACAGTTGGACAATCTCCAGCCTGAAGTCATCGACCGTTGTCCATTCGAGCAGTTGGGCCGACTGCATTATCGGTCAGCAGGATGTCATTTCTGGCACGAAGTTTTACCTCTTTCCTGATTGGTCTTTAGAAATACCATGAGGTTTCATCATTATAAGCAAATACTTCGCCGTACCTTCAGTATCAGTATCAGTATATTTGAGGGAGATGTAGGTGAGTCACCTTTGAATTCCCTATTTGTACATACGAGTTGTGGTATCAAAAAAATAGTATCTCGATATGTTGGCGAGGCCAACATAGTGGAACAAAAGTTGAAAAAAAGAGCAGACAGTGAAAAACTCCCGGTGATATTTAGGAGAAAAAAACTGTCGCCCTTGGGAGGGGGGTCCAACGGGAGGCATTTCGGAGGTCACATGATGCTCCATTGCTGATTGCAGCGTCCGTTGAGAGATTTCAAAGGCTGAAATAGATGTCCAGATCATTCTCGGTCCATTGCGGTTCGAACCAGGGGATAACGTTCATACACCTCATAGACGACGGACGCCAGGTCCAGCTGATGCGAATACTCACGGTGTCACCAAGGTGTGTAAATAAGTTAAGCATCGAAGACCTCGAGGACCCCAGCATGGGAATAATGGGAGAATGCAAGCCCTCGAACGAAAATAACAAACAAGTAAATGTTACTCAAATATAACTAGTAGTACCATTAATGCCTTACTTTCTGACGTCACACTTGCAGGTTTCAGTGTTGTAGCTCGCACCATTATATCGATCTAACTTTCGCTTAAAAACCTCCAAGGAGTCCGACATTACAACATCCAGAGGAAGACTATTCCAAGCTTCGACTACTCTTTTGGAGAAGAAGTACTTCTGAGTGTCTAGCCTTGCTCCAGTCACACGTAATTTGAGAGGATGACCTCTCAAGTTCGTTGTTTTTGCTAAATCGAAGAAATCCCCTGGCACGAGACAACAGTCCTGGATACGTAGTATTCGGAATTTTGGTATCAGGTCCCCCCGAAGCTGTCTATAGTGCAAGGGAAAGAGATTGAGACTCGACAGCCGTGTTTCATAAGGCAGTGAGCCATGTCCAAGGACAAGTTTGGTTGCTCGCCTTTGGACCTTTTCGAGGATGTTGATGTCCTTCGCCACCCAGGGTCTCCAAGCTTGGATAGCGGACTCCAGCTGTGGCCGCACGAATGTTCCGAAGACTTTAGCGAAGCAGTCGGTAGTGAAGGCTGCAAAAGCTCGTTTAACGAGGTACAGAATCGGCATGGCTGACTTCGCTGCCTTTGCGCAATGTAGGGAGGGTTTAAGCGAAGGCGTGATCCAGACTCCAATGTCCTTTTGGACATCCACTTCTTTCAATGGAATGCCATTCAGACTGTAAACCGTACGGTTCGAAGGATTGCTTTTCCGCCAACCTTACTTATTGTTAGCTCACAGTAGGTGACCCATCTCATGAACGGAAATTCTGAAATGCGTCTTCGATTAAATGGGTTTACAATACACATCAGTCACGCCAGGATGTCAGCTTTCGGCTTTGTGCGTCCTCCTGGTCTTCTGCAAAAACGGCAGTCGATAAAAATGGGATAATTTAAGTAGTATGGCTTTTTATACTTTTAAGCACTTTGTACCTCACACCTTCTTCAATTTTCTTTCTCAACGGTACAATATCCTCCATTTTAACGAGTTGTTTTTTCAATCTTCGAATCTGACCTACCGTTGCGCCTGTCTTCCATTTAAGGCAAATCATACATTTCTCCTTACGATTCAAAAAGTCTCAGACTGACCTCATGAAATGCTGCAATGGATACTGCAAACGGTGCTTTACTAAGCTGAAGGATGTTTGAGCAGATATTTCATGGTCCTCCTGAAAAAAATTCGTAATTAAAAACTTTTTGAAATTGTAATGTGCCGTGTCTGAAGTAGAAGGTTTAATGATGGCGTTATTTACTGTCACATGAGTACAAAAATGGTTTTTTTGTGCATATTTTTTAAAAGTAAAATATGTCTAAATTCCGAAGGCCATTGAAAATCAATTGAAAGAATAATTCAATTTAAATAGTAATTTTCAGCTAGTGTGGTTTTTAAAGAAGTGCATTGGAAAACCAGCATCCTCGTTTGAATGAAATAGCTGAAGGTTATAAATAAATTGTTTCATTTAGTACCCACAAAGGTACTTTCCTTGTAAATAAAGGTACATTTTGAGGGAATTTTAGAACGAATAAGTAAGCACTGTACTGTGCTCAGTCAAACATTAAAAAATTGATGAGCAGCGAAAAAAAATTCAAATTTGGTTAAAAAAAATTAAATTTATTTGATTAACGAGTTTTTAAGGAAATAAAAGACTGTCGCTCATGGAAAGGTAAACATTCGTGTCGCACCGTTATGTAGGTGAGTGTATGAGAGTTTGAAACGTTCCCCATCAAGGAAGAATTCCTAACCTGGATGCGGCTATTCGCTCTACATGCGTTCATAATAATAACAAAAACCTTCGTCAAGTTAGCGAGACAGGAGGAACCCACTGCAACCGTTCCCAGTCCCCTTAGAGTCAAGGCAAGGAGGGGAAATTAAAGGCCGCGAGGATCATCAAGGCGCGGGAAGATGCTACTTCGTTCCTTAACCAAAACCACCAAAAAGGTGGTGAAAACAGCGGAATCCACCGTAATCATGGGCAGAATGCTTGGGGTCAAAATGAAGAGAGGATGTTAAAAGTGTCTAGGATCATTGCTGCCGTGAGATCACGATTGTGTTGTGCGATAATCAGCATTAAAACCGCATTTAAATAATTCTTCCTAATTGAAAACGAATTTCATAATGTAGATTAATGTTTCAGGAGTTACGCCAGCTTCTGGGCGTAAAAAGTTGTGAAACAGCTGCTGGCTTAGTCCTCCCTCCTCCAACAGTACCTTGCTTGTTTACTTTCCTACCTGGTAGATGGCCACCTTTTGACGATAATTGAACTATCTGCCTCTCAGAGACACAAATTCAAATTATGTGCCCCCATGCCAACGTTGAACGAATATACATGTAACAGTCTTTGGGAATACCTGAATTATCTCCTCTTGGTTCGCTTACCCACCCCTCTTCCCACCCCCCCAGTGCCGGTACAAGCGGAGGAGCATGCTCCCGCCAACGTACGAGGCCGTAGAGGTGGCGGTTCATTACGCGATCGCCAACCCCCTTCAATTAGGCAGTCTGCGCGCGGCGGTGCTGGCGGCGGCGGACGCCGGCAGATCAGTGAAAACACGGACAAGGGTGAGTCCTCGCAGGCTGTTCAAATGCACCGGTTTTTGTCCGATAAGGACCACCAACACCATGATCGCCATCGCACGTAGCTTATTGCGTTTTCCAGTCCTGTTTCTGGCATAGAAACACGAGAGCTCGGGCTGCCACTTCATGGAATGCTGACGATCGGGGTGCTCAAGGGGATAAAATTTGAGGGGCGAAAGCCAGAGTCACAAACTGTGCTTTTATGTAGACAAGGGTGCTCGACAGACTGCTGGATGAAATCTGATCTACCGTCTTTCGCACGCCGAAATTACTTTCGATCAGTGAGCTGTCTATTTCAAGTAATTTTCACTGTTTTCGGTAGGAACACAATAGGTGGGTCCCAGATTAAATGACTAAACCCGAGAGCCTGTCTTACGGGAACCCTTATACTAGGGGTTTTATGGGGGGGGCAAAAGAATAACAAAAAAGCGCGAAAAACGGTGTAAGTAAATTAAAAACAGAAATTCATAAACAAAAGTAAAGTTTAAATGAGGGGAAAATAACCAGCGCAAAAGGAAAAATAAACGGTAGGCATCCAATTAAATGAAAGCTCTGTAAATAATTGTCTCCATTGTCCCCATTTAAAGCTCTGTAAATAATTGTCCCACGGTCAGCCCGGTGAACTTTAGCTTTAAAATACCACCTACTGTACGCTTTTAAGTAGCAAAAACAATAGCTTTAAATTGGGACCCACCTATTGTGCTTTCACCCTGTTTTTCGTACAAATAACTTTTATCCATAGGAACCGCCGACTAAGAGTTGTTTCTATGTCATTTTGGTATAAAACACTGACTTGGGCACTAATTTTTCAAGCACATCCTCAGACAGGGACTTACAAAAGTTCATTAGACCGGACTTTGAGATTGTTTCAAGGGATTTTTTGTTGATAATCGATGTTGCTATTTTCTCGGGAAGGCTGAAGACTACACCAACTGTTTATAGTTATCTTTCTGACTTAAAGTTAACCGAATTAGTGAGAAAATGTTTACTTGAAGGCTGTATCTGACTCAATACCAATTAAATTAGAGCTGTAGATCTTCGAAGCACACCTATTTTCCACCCTACTCAGATATTTATTTTTGCTCGAAAGTATGAATTTTCAATTTCTTCTGTAATTACCCTTGCCACCAAGTAATTCAGGAACTGAAAGTCTTTCCTCCTCCTCACTTCCTCGAACAAACTTTGACCGGTGTCTGGATAGCGTTTACTTCCGATCGACACTTCAATTTCCTCACGGACGTCCATCCCGACTTTTGGCCGGCCCCTTTTTGTCGCTATGGCTGTTTACAGCCCCACTTTAGCCGCACACCCCTCTCCCAACTTGTTGACCCTTTGTGAACAGCTCGATGTGCGTGCTACCAGCTTTTGGACAGATGGTGCGTGCGCCTGCTTTACTGGGCGTTCTTTGAATTTCCTCTTACTCATTCTGCAGAACAGCCGAACGAAAAAAATGTTTCGTGGCGTCTGCCTTACTTCAAACCACTCAATTTACTTGCGTGATAAGTCAGTGCTCTTCCAATTCGAGTGTCGGGCTGCAGTGATTCCCCGCTGTGACCTGTAAGCTCTCTCTTGTTTCGGGGACACCTGAGTGAAATGACGTCAGAACTGAGATGAAGACTTCAGAGGGGCTCATATGGCACTCACGCGTATGTAATCCGTGTCTCTACTTCTATAGCTTGGTACATTAAGTGAGGACTGGACTGTTTGTGGTACGCGTAGACGGTATACTTAGTGTTATCCATCATTGCGCTCCCGCTCGCTTTTGGTCGTCCTGATATTGTCTCACCATCGGAGCAAGGTGCATGGGACAGGAGAAAGTGCGGCAGATGCTCTGCACGAGTATGGCTCACACGTTGCACCCACTCTGTTGGACATGTGATAAACGTCATCGCTTGGGACGATCAAACCCTCAACTACAACCCAGCACGTGTATGGAACGCATAGACGTAAACTCAGCCACAGGAGCCCCGATCATCTCCAATCGTATTCTATGTGTGAGGAGAATTTGAAATAGACGTCCCCGGACAGTAGTGGTCCTCACCGTTTGCGACGATTGAACTATCATCTCTTTGACAGTACTGATCACGAGCATAGTTTTCTGGGGGAAAAAGTTAAATATTTCTTTTATCATGTATCCCATAACTTCTATTCAGGCGAAGCCGAGAGTTCGAAACGGAACCGACGTGAGAAAGTCGTACCTTTGAATGAAACAGGTGAACTTCCTGCTGATCATGCTGTCGCCTCCGGTCAACCAGCCAATCCGCAAAAGCGTCAACGTAACCGCAGCTACGGCGGGCGTGGTCGCCGCGGGGGCGGTGCACGGCGCATTACCAAGCCCGCCGATGGCACCATTGCTAATCCCTCTACCGAGAATCCCACAGTTGCTTCCAATTCCATGCCTCTCTCACAACCGAGTGAGTCGAGAAACTTGCAGCAACAATTATATGCTAAAACCTAACTTCCCATGAGGTCTGCTTGGATTTTTGTGGATATCCTCTCCGCCTTGTAGAGACCGCGGCGTCCACTGGAGACGAGGACAGTGTGGCTGGCGATATTGAGCAACTGCGACTGCAGATTGATATGAATGTAAGATTTGGCCGTAGTTTAATTTGTCTTTTAACCTCAAAAAGGGGGATTACTTAAGCGCGTTAGGTTTTTCTTCATTCTTGTGAATCATTAGTCACAGATGCCGGGGCGTGAAATCGTTGTAATGTTCTTTTTCGCCAAAACTATTTGATTTTGAACGCTGCGTGGGCAGTCGCTTTGTCACCATGACGCAGCCGATGACAACAATTCAGGTCGTTATTTTCGCACTGCCTCACGCAATCGCTTCAGAATTTGCAAATAGTAATGTAAGTTAACTGTGGTGTCATTAGGGGGGCCAACACACACAGGCACGACAGTTCGACCGTCGATTACGACGAAGTCCACCGTATGCTCCACAGAAGGGTGGTGTGGGGACAGTGATCTGCGCGTGATTGAGTGAAAAGTGATAGTATACTTGCGCGGCGTCTACCGCACTCTCTCCTCCCCCATGACTGAGTCAAGAAGACCGGAGATGGGATAGGGTGCAGGTGGCTGGCGCGGCCGGAGCCGTCCCTGGGTGTACCACCACACCTGGCTTGGATCCCACGGGGTGGGATTGCCATTAAGGCCACATTAAGAAGGAGCCATTGCAGCTTGACTCTCCGTCCGCCAGTCAGCCACTCCACATATAACACACATTAGGCTGACTACGCGGTCCGAGTGTTCCCGTCAGTTGGCAACCTTCCAAGCCACGGCTTTTAGCGCACCGTTATAGTTTCAAGCGCGTCAGATTGTTTATAGTGAGGAAAAGGCGCTGAGCCGTCGACCTCACTCTCTCTCCCACCCCCACAATCAGACCACCGTCGCAGCCAGTCAGTTGTTTGATGTGGGAGTGGGCGCATTGGCTGATGGGTCGGAGTACTCGTCTTCGCGCGCCACAGCACGACCTAGCCCCCATACCGCATACACCAGGATTCACTAAATTAGGGGATATGGATGAGCCATCGCCGTTTGACTCCCAATCCACTGGTCATCTACTGGACACACACAGCACATACACTGGGTCGACCGTGATATTCACGGGTAAATGTTGACGGTGAGGGTGTTATCGATGTATTAGTGTCGATAGTGTGCGCTGATGTGGTTTAGCCTCCGGTGGTTTACCGCAGGTTGTCGCGGAGGCGCATGTGTCCTAATAGGCCCATGCGGTGTTTAAATGTGCGGGAGCAGTGAGAACAGTGGAGGCAGGCGCGTCAACTGTATGTCGGAGCCCCAGACACTGGTTCATCAGCCTCCGTGCGATAGATTTGCAGGTGACCGATCAGACCGATGCGTGAGTTGCAGTTGCGGGCGCATTGGGGGCAGCAGCAATCTAAAGAGGCTGGGGGGGATGTCATTCGTGGTAGTGGGGGTGGCAGGGGCAGAGGGTGTGTACGGGCTATTGGTGTCATCGGCATTGTGGTGAATTCCGCTGTCATGGATACGCATGTGACCGAATAGGTCTATGCGATGAGTGAATTCGCAGGACAGTGATGATAGTGGAGGCGGCGCTCTGCTGTGTGTTGCTGCTCCAGGCACTGGTTCACCAGTCTCTGTATGATGGATTCGCAAGTGACCGACCAGGCCGATGCGTGAGGTGAATGTGCGGTCGCATTGAGGACAGTTTAGGAGAGAGTCCCCATCGCTGATGGTGGTGGTGGTGGCGGTGGCAGCAGCGGTGGAGGTAACAGGTGATGAGTTTTGGGATGTAGTCTTTATGATGGTTGAAGTAATGGAATTGATGCCAGGGGTGAGGTTGGGGGAGTCCGATGGAGGGTTGGCAGAATTTGACGTAGAATTTGAAATTGTTGGTGCATTGCGTCCGAAGATGTCCGACCACGCTGATTCGCGCACGGAAAGTGCGTTTACAGCGTGTCCATGTTGGAAGGACCTGGGCATTGGCGGTGTTGGTCCGGGGCGCTTGTGACTTTTGTGCCGCTCTTTTGGTCTTGGCGGTGGCGATCCTGTTGGCTTTGTAGATTGCTGCCCCTGTCTTCACTGTCCTTCTCCAAGCCGGTCGGTTCCGGGCGTGGTCCTCCCAGGTCGCCGGATTGATCTGCAGTTGCTTCAGAGATTTCTTCATAGTGCCCTTGTAGTGTCGTACTTGACTCCCTTGTCGACAAAAACCCATGGCGACTTCTCCATAGAAGATTCTTTTGGGTAATCGTTCGTTGTGCATCCTCACAAGTTGGCTGCTCCAGCGCAGTTGCAGTTTTTTCAGTTGATCATAAATGCTGAAAGGCCTGTTCGTTCCAACACTTCCGTGTCCGGGATCCTGACTTGCAAACTCAGCTTTAGCATTCCGCGGAGCTAGCTGTGTTGGAATATATTCAGCTATCGTGCCTGCTTTTGGTAGATTGTCCTCGTCTGCGCTCCATACGGCAGCGTTGGTATAATGACCGCTTTGTACATCTTGACTTTGGTGCTGAGATGGAGACCGTGTCGATTCCAGACCACGTTCAGCATGCTTTCAAAGGCTTGGTTGGCTGTGGCGATCCAATGGTCGATCTCATCGTCGACTTTGGTGTTGCGGGAGAGATTGCTGCCCAGGTACGTGAAGGTATTCACACATTCCAGTTGGGCGCAATTGACGTTGATGTAAGCTGCGGTATCGATGGTATTGGGCGGCGACTGATGCATCACAACCGTTTTCTCAGTGTAAATGCGAAGTTTGAAGTTGACGCAGACGGCAGCGAAGAGATCCATGGTCCTTTGCATATATATATATATATATATATATATATATATATATATATATATATATATATATCTTCTGGTTCGTTTTGTTGTTTTGAACTGTGTAGTAAAGTATATCTCTCTGCTAGTTGGTATTTGGCCATTCGCGTTTTTGTATGTTTGAAATGCATCGTGCTTCACATATTTTTCGCAATATGATTAGTATGCTGCATGTCACCTAGTTGTCTACAGCAGCTAAGCTGATGACACACGAAGTAATTGAGTAGTTTATATCCTTTGCAAGTATGCGGAAGACCTGCGTGCTGATACAACTACGCCTCCATGCGAGCGACCGTTCCAAAAAGCATCGTATTCGCCAATCATTTTCCAATCGAAATATTCCCTCAAACCAATAGAGATTGGAAAAGTTACCTAAATTCATTCATTTGTGCTTTCTACCGGAATTCCAATTCTTATTTCTATGTGTGCATATTTACTCTTTCTGTTAAATAAAAAAATAGTCTTACCTACAGGGCCGGTATGAACTACAAGTAACGACTCGTTTCGAAGTTGCACTAAAGCACCGCATTTCGCACACACACACGACAGTTCGACCGTCGTAGTCCGACGATGTCCACCGTATGCTCCATGGGAAAGTGGAGCAGGGACGGTGACTTGCGCGTGATTTAGTTTAAAGTGATAGTTGACTTGCGCTGCATCTACCGCACTCTCTCCTCCTCCCCCACCTGAGCTCGGTGTCAAGACCGGAGGCGGGAGAGGACGCAGGTGGCTGGCGCGGCTGGGTCCCCTAAGTCCAAGCCGCCCCTAGGCGTGCCACCACACCTCCGATTTTCGGCATTTGTTATGAGTGCGCAACCCGAATAACGCCTGCCGTGTCCTAATGTGGCCCCCGTGTTGGTCCAACGCATCTACCACGTGGCCCGTTTAGGGGGACACAAACACACACACACACGACAGTTCGACCGTCGTTGTCCGACGATGTCCACCGTATGCTCCATGGGAAAATGGAGCAGGGACGGTGACTTGCGCGTGATTTAGTTTAAAGTGATAGTAGACTTGCGCTGCATCTACCGCACTCTCTCCTCCTCCCCCACCTGAGCCCGGTGTCAAGACAGAGTCAAGAAGACCGGAGGGGGAAGAGGACGCAGGTGGCTGGCGCGGCTGGTTCCCCTAAGTCCAAGCCGCCCTTAGGCGTGCCACCACACCTCCCATGTTCGGCATTTGTTATGGGAGCGCAACCCGAATAACGCCTGCCGTGCCCTAATGTGGCCCCTGTGTTGGTCCAACGCATCTACCACGTGGCCCGTTTAGGGGGCACAACACACACACACACACACACACACACATATATATATATATATATATATATATATATATATATATATATATATTGGTAATGGGGCGCTCACCGATCGGTTACAGGACTCACTCGTCCCGTTGTGCCTTGGGGCTAACTCTCAAGCCCCGCCAGCAGCCGTAAGGCAGCTAAGTACATAGGCAGAATAACATGACCGACAAAGACAAGGGGAGACTGGAATGACCATTTCTGGCTTATTAGCCGTCATCAGCCAGCCATACCCAAACCCAGGCGCTGCGGCGCCCGAGCCTCGAACTCGCGACCTTGTTGGGCAGAAGTCCAACGCTCTACCCACTGCGCCACGAGCTCGTTGTCTTGCCGGTTTTGATCGGGAATATTGACATTGGTAATGGGGCGCTCACCGATCGGTTACAGGACTCACTCGTCCCGTTGTGCCTTGGGGCTAACTCTCAAGCCCCGCCAGCAGCCGTAAGGCAGCTAAGTACATAGGCAGAATAACATGACCGACAAAGACAAGGGAGACTGGAATGGCCATTTCTGGCTTATTAGCCGTCATCAGCCAGTCATAACTAATCCTAAGTGTGGCACACCTGGGATTCGAACCCGCGACCTTTGGTATTTAAGTCGAACGCTATACCATCGAGCCACGGGCTCGTTGTTTTGTCGGTTGTGATCGGGAATATGATGATAGTGTGGGGCTCACCGATCTGCTTAAGGAACACGTACCAAAGGTCGCGGGTTCGAATCCCATGTGTGCCACACATGGGATTGGGTATGACTGGCTGATGACGGCTAATAAGCCAGAAATGGCCATTCCGGTCTCCCTTGTCTTTGTCGGTTCCATTCCATCATATGCTACACGTCGCTATGCGACCGCCTGCGAGGGCTCTAGTCTGAGCTCCAGGGCACAACGGAACATACATGTTCCTTAAGCGAGATCGGTGAGCCCCACACTATCATCATATTCCCGATCACAACCGACAAAACAACGAGCCCGTGGCTCAATGGTAGAGCGTTCGACTCAAATACCAAAGGTCGCGGGTTCGAATCCCACGTGTGCCACACTTGGGATTGGGTATGACTGGCTGATGACGGCTAATAAGCCAGAAATGGCCATTCCGGTCTCCCTTGTCTTTGTCGGTTCAATTCCATCATATGCTACACGTCGCTATGCGACCGCCTGTGAGGCTCTAGTCTGAGATCCAGGGCACAACGGAACATACATGTTCCTTAAGCAGATCGGTGAGCCCCACACTATCATCATATTCCCGATCACAACCGACAAAAACAACGAGCCCGTGGCTCAATGGTAGAGCGTTCGACTCAAATACCAAAGGTCGCGGGTTCGAATCCCACGTGTGCCACACTTGGGATTGGGTATGACTGGCTGATGACGGCTAATAAAGCCAGAAATGGCCATTCCGGTCTCCCTTGTCTTTGTCGGTTCAATTCCATCATATGCTACACGTCGCTATGCGACCGCCTGCGAGGGCTCTAGTCTGAGCTCCAGGGCACAACGGAACATACATGTTCCTTAAGCAGATCGGTGAGCCCCACACTATCATCATTGTGCCACGGAAATTTTATTCCTTACCTTACATGCAAGGTTTTTCCGAAACAATCTCTCGACAATTAAGTCACTTTGGCATCTCTGTCGCCCACAAGCCTGCGTCCTCCATTCGCGCAACCCTATGCAGAGTAAAGGACCCCTTTCCAAAAGAACAATTAAGCAATGTCATTTACCGCATACCGTGCGCCAACTGCCCTTCTGTTTACATTGGCCATTTAGGCCGACGTCTTGGGACTCGCATCAACGAAC
Organism: Schistocephalus solidus; assembly: GCA_017591395.1. Classification (NCBI taxonomy): domain Eukaryota; kingdom Metazoa; phylum Platyhelminthes; class Cestoda; order Diphyllobothriidea; family Diphyllobothriidae; genus Schistocephalus; species Schistocephalus solidus. The sequence goes on along the minus strand of WEDG01002068.1, from coordinate 41,253 downwards.
ATAAGCTAGCCATTCGCCGACGTGACCTCTTATCACTCGTGTTTGCGCACTCCCTTGAATGCGACCATCGCTTCAATTTGGACGGTACGGACGGGATCGCCATGGCCAACACCAAACAAGCTCGAGAATTCCTCGAAGCTTGGCACTCTAGCACAACTAGCATTAACCGCCACGTTGACCTAGATGCTCATTACGAAGGATTACGTGCACGATTTACTAACGAGCGCCCACGACCTAGCAACGACTGCTAATCCTTGCGGCATTTAATCTCACTTTTCGCCAACCCCACCTCACACATGGTGAACCGCAATTAAACATTCCGACACCTCCAACCGACGCAGTGACCCTACATCCAACCCGGAACCATGATCGATAATCTAGCCGGCCGTTGTTGCTCGCCGCCCACCTCCCTCCCAAACAAGCCAATGTAATTGTTCTCTCCTCACCTCCCCCGTCCCAAAACATGCCCCGATTATTGGTCCAACCACCACCCACTCAAATCAGCTGTTTGTTTGTCACCATCTGTCCTGTCGCGCCACTTCGCTTTCTCCTCTGTTCATTTCGTCTGACGACGGGTTGGTGTCACCAACTTGAAAATTTTACGAGTAAAACTCCATTTCCGAAGAGCATTTTTATTTTCATTATACTATCTCGGGATGCAAACAACCTCGGTTATTCGATATATATATATATATATATATATATATATATATATATATATATATATATATATATATGCGTAAAGATTCGAGGTCCCGTTATCTTATCGCGTTCATCCTCTCCTGAAGAAGACGAAGAAGATGAGGGGGCGAGTTCATGGACCAAATTGTATTTGTACTGACGTTTCGAAAGCCTTCTCGCTTCCATCATCAGAGTAAAGTGCTTGCTGCTCCTGGTGGTCTTGAGTTAGTCAGTCTTGCACGTGTGCCACACTTGGGATTGGGTATGACTGGCTGATGACGGCTAATAAGCCAGAAATGGCCATTCCGGTCTCCCTTGTCTTTGTCGGTTCCATTCCATCATATGCTACACGTCACTATGCGACCGCCTGCGAGGGCTCTAGTCTGAGCTCCAGGGCACAACGGAACATGCATGTTTCCTTAAGCAGATCGGTGAGCCCACATTATCATCATATTCCGATCACAACTGACAAAACAACGAGCCCGTGGCTCAATGGTAGAAACGTTCGACTCAAATACCAAAAGGTCGCGGGTTCCGAATCCCAGGTGTGCCACACTTGGGATTGGAAATGACTGGCTGATGACGGCTACTAAGCCAGAAATGGCCATTCCGGTCTCCCTTGTCTTTGTCGGTTCAATTCCATCATATGCTACACGTCACTATGCGACCGCCTGCGAGGGCTCTAGTCTGAGCTCCAGGGCACAACGGAACATGCATGTTCCTTAAGCAGATCGGTGAGCCCCACATTATCATCATATTCCCGATCACAACCGACAAAACAACGAGCCCGTGGCTCAATGGTAGAGCGTTCGACTCAAATACCAAAGGTCGCGGGTTCGAATCCCAGGTGTGCCACACTTGGGATTGGGTATGACTGGCTGATGACGGCTAATAAGCCAGAAATAGCCATTCCGGTCTCCCTTGTCTTTGTCGGTTCCATTCCATCATATGCTAGACGTCGCTATGCGACCCGCCTGCGAGAGCTCTAGTCTGAGCTCCGGGGCACAACGGAACATGCATGATCGTAAGCAGATCGGTGAGCCCCACATTATCATATATATATATATGTATATATATATATATATATATATATATATATATATGAAAGTGTGGCTCACCGATCTGTAGGGGCGTAGTGTTCCGGTATGCCTAGAACATTCAGTACACGCCTGAGTCAGTCGCATAGCGACGGGTAGCATATGTTGACAATGATGGAACCGACAGGAACAGAGAGACCAGAGATAATTTCGACTCTGGCAATCAACCGTCATCAGCAGTCATACCAATCCCAAGTGATGTACCTGGGATTCGAACTCCCGCGACTGCTATTGAGAATCGACGCTCATCGATGACCGCAGGGCATCGTACTATCGTTGCGATCGGGGATATGATGAAGATGATAATGAGCTCACCGATCTGCTGGAAACTGTTTTATATTCCGTTGTTACTGAAATCGAACGATTACTCTAGCAGCGATCACTAGCGACTGGAAAGTAACATATGTGATAATGGAACCGACAAAGACAAGAGGCCCAGAATAATTCATGCTTACCAGCCGTCATCAGCAATCTGCAAGTGTGGAACATCAGGACTCGCGATACTCCTATGTCATTCAGTCGATACGCACGGAGCTCGTGCTGATCGTTGCGATCGAATCTGATGAGTATTAGGCTCACCGATCTATCAAAAGCTGTTATTCCGTTGTTATACAAATTTCGAGACTGAATTACTCTGAGCGATCGCATAGCGCGAGAGCAGCATATGATAATATGGAGCGACAGAGCGAAAAGATTCAGATATTGACTACTTATCCTCAGATGTCAGCCAGTCTACTAATCTAGTACATGAGGCTATCAGGATTCGAACCGCGACCTTTGGTATTTAGTCGAACGCTCAACCATTGAGCCACGGGCTCGTTGCTTCTGTCGGTTGCGATCGGGAATATGATGAAAGTGTGTGGCTCACCGATCTGCTTAAGGAACATTTATGTTCCGTTGTTCCCTGGAACTCAGACTAGAGTACTCACAGGCAGTCGCATATCGACGGGTAGCATATGTTGATAATGTGGAACCGACAAAGACAAGGGAGACCGGAATGGCCATTTCTGGCTTATTAGCCGTCATCAGCCAGTCATACCCAATCCCAAGTGTGGAACACCTGGGATTCGAACCCGCGACCTTTGGTATTTGAGTCGAACGCTCAACCATTGAGCCACGGGCTCGTTGCTTTGTCGGTTGCGATCGGGAATATGATGAAAGTGTGTGGCTCACCGATCTGCTTAAGGAACATTTATGTTCCGTTGTGCCCTGAAACTCAGACTAGAGTACTCACAGGCAGTCGCATAGCGACGGGTAGCATATGTTGATAATGTGGAACCGTCTTGTCTTTGTCGGTTCCACATTATCAAAATATGCTATGCCGTCGCTATGCGACAGCCTACTAATAGTCTGAGTTCAGAGCACAACGGAACATAAATGTTCCTTAAGCAGATCGGTGAGCCACACTCTCATCATATTCCCGATCGCAACCGACAGCTAACGAGCCCGTGGCTCAATGGTTGAGCAGCGTTCGACTCAAATACCAAAGGTCGCGGGTTCGAATCCCAGGTGTTCCACACTTGAGATTGGGTATGACTGGCTGATGACGGCTAATAAGCCAGAAAATGGCCATTCCGGTCTCCCTTTGTCTTTGTCGGTTCCACATTATCATATATATATATATATATATATATATATATATATATATATATATATATATATATATGATAGTGTGGGGGCTCACCGATCTGCTTAAGGAACATGCATGTTCCGTTGTGCCCTGGAGCTCAGACTAGAGCCCTCGCAGGCGGTCGCATAGCGACGTGTAGCATATGATGGAATGGAACCGACAAAGACAAGGGAGACCGGAATGGCCATTTCTGGCTTATTAGCCGTCATCAGCCAGTCATACCCAATCCCAAGTGTGGCACACCTGGGATTCGAACCCGCGACCTTTGGTATTTGAGTCCAACGCTCTACCATTTGGAGCCACGGGCTCGTTGTTTTTGTCGGTTGTGATCGGGAATATGATGATAGTGTGGGGCTCACCGATCTGCTTAAGGAACATGCATGTTCCGTTGTGCCCTGGAGCTCAGACTAGAGCCCTCGCAGGCGTTCGCATAGCGACGTGTAGCATATGATGTGCCACACTTGGGATTGGGTATGACTGGCTGATGATGGCTAATAAGCCAGAAATAGCCATTCCGGTCTCCCTTGTCTTTGTTTGTTCCATTCCATCATATATATATATATATATATATATATATATATATATATATATATATATATATATATTTATTAGAATAACCTAACCAAAAAATACAAAGGAGACTAGAATGGCCATTTCTGGCGCATTAGTCGTTGATAGCCAGCCGTACCCAACACCAGGTGCTGCGGCATCTAAGGCTCGAACTCGCGACCTGTTGATTAGAAGTCCAACGCTTTAACCATTGAGCCAAGGGCTCATTGTCCTGGCAGTTTCGATTTGAAATGTTAAAATTGATGGATTGACCCTCACTGATCGGTTACGGGCCTTATGTGTCACCTGCCTTGAAGTTTATTCTCGAGCCCATCGGCTTGCACTTCCATTTAACCTGTAAATGCCCCCCTTCGTTCTCCTACCGATGCTTTTTAACCAATTGCGAATTTACTCGAATTTGCTGGGCCGTTTAGTTACTCTGAAATTATATTTCATATGAAACAACTAAATCTGTTTTTTTGGGGGGTTTTGACGTCCGACGGGTGGGATATCGTTCTCCAACTGCTCGCTTATTGGTTTAATTTCTTTTTCTCATCTTCTCTGTCTGGAGGTGAACTACGGCTATCCTTTAAGTAGTATTTCAGGGATATTCCTATAACAAAGCTTACAAGTAGATGGTGACTCTAAAGTCACATGGGGAACTTTGAAATGGACCCTTGGGATTCGTCCGAGCTTCTGCTTTAAGACTTGATCCCTAATTTTCCATTTAGTTTTTGTCTAATTAACCTAAATTCTTACCTCAATTTCACTATTATAAACTTCTCCGGCAAAGGCACCACCCTTTTTTAAGCTCTCCGATAATATGTACCATAAATGAATAGTATCATGATATTTTTCCAATTCTGATGCCGTTTCGTATGTCCGCGTGAGCCATTTTATTTAGTGGCGTACACCCATTGAAATTTCGTTGACGGTCTCATTAAGGGGAATATATTTTCACATGCAATCTTTTCTCGTTTTCACTCCTTTCTCTCTCTTTCTCGTGGATCCTGCGCTTCTTACCGTCATACATTTCACTCCATGTTTCGGCTCCGAACGATGCCTCCTTGTTATCGGTTTGTCTATTCGCCGTCCACTTGCGTTTGTTGCGCCGCGCGCAACCGCTACTACTTCCTCTCTCCCTCCTTATTCTGCCACGCGCTCTCGATTTTCCTTGTCACGTATTTTCCACACATATTGCCCCTCATCATGTTCCTATTGGCTGGTGTTCGTACACGCGCGTGTATACCCTAAATGCACACTCCTCACGCGTGCCCGCTTCCTTTTCCCTGCCCGTGCGTGCATCTTCACACATCCGCGCGCGCTTTATGCACCTCTGCGTGCCCCACCCACTGGACGAAAACGCTGTACTGGCCATAACGATTATTCTGGATGTGTGTGTGTGTGTGTGTGTGTGTGTGTGTGTGTGTGTGTGTGTGTGTGTGTGTGTGTGTGTGTGTGTGTGTGTGTGTGTGTGTGTGTGTGTGTGTGTGTGTGTGTGTGTGTGTGTGGCTGTGTATGCATCGGTGCTCTTGTCTGCCTGTAGAAATTCACGGTTTGCGATCCACTCATCTCTGACCCCATTCTCACTGTACCTCTCTCTTCCTGGTCAAATGGGGATTTGCTGTGCCCGCAACATCTCCCCCGACCTTTGCAGGATACGGCCAAGCAACCGACGGTTCCCGACTCGGAGACGGCCCTTGAGAAGAGGGAAGAATTTCAGAGCGATGAATCCACTGAAAGTGAATCTGAGGACGAGAGCTTTGATTTGTCAGAATCTGAGTCGACAGTGCAGGAGGAGGAAGGGGACGATCTGGATCAGCAGGTGGAGCCTTCACTGGTTGAACAACCAGACACCCCAAAAGAAAAAACTATAGAGCAAGGGGTATGTCAGCTCTTTTGACATCACCTCAATACTTTGCTATGCCGTAATCTTTGACCAGGTGCGCGGGGGTTTGGATATAGGCGATTACCTTACAAGGGTGGGAGCAGTTTGAGGTCACCGCTTCCGGGTTCCTGCTCTCCTTGTTTATCTGTAGGTCCAACCAGTTTGCGGAGGTCATTCCAAAACGCAGATTAGTCGCTATTAGCAGAGTAGCCGTGACGTGGGTGTTGCTATTATGGGAGCTATTTTATCTGGGTCCAGATGCACCCCTGTCTCAGCCTTACCTTCGAATATTCTACCGGGGAGGCATCGAAGCCGTAGGGCAATGCTCACCATGCCAAAATACAGCTGTAGGCCACTGGCCTGCCAGATCGGTGTCCTAACTACGGTTGAATGGGGCTGCATAGCGTGTGAGTGGTTGCTAAGTACACCTAAAAGTCTTCTCATTTTGCAGTTAGTCTTCTCGCAGGACCGTTCCGTCAGTCATCAACCGTGGGCGCTTCAGGGAACTCACTGTGAGGGTTGACTGCGTCCTCCCGGAGCCCCTCTGACTGTTACCGAGCGTCAAAGTCGAACGACAGATTATTCATTCTTAGGTGCGGACAGTGGATGGGACCTGGAACTGGGATTATAGGCTGAGCTCTACGTTTTAACGCCATTTCCTCACTATAAACACTCTGACGTGCTTGAAAAAATCACGATGCTTTTACAGCCGTGACTTGGAAAGTTGCCATCTGGCGGGTTAACTCGGATTACGCAGTCAACCCAGTGTGTGTTTGCGTTGATTGACCGACTGACGGTCTGAGAGTTAGGCTGTTATGGCTCCTTCTTATTGTGACCTTTATTGGCACTCCCACTTCGTTGGATTCGAACCCAGTTTAGTGACACGCCTAGGGGTGGGTCCGGCAGCGCCAGCCATATTTGCCCTCCAATACCTCCGTTCTTCTTGATTTGGTCATGACACCGTGCTCGGATGGGGGGAGGGAGAGAGGGTGAATTAGATGCCGCGCAAGTCTAATCTCGCTATAATCAAATTCACGCATGCATCACCGTCCCTGCACCACCCTTCTGTGGAGCACGCTATGGACCGAGGATTGGACTGTCAGTTGTCATTGGTTTCCTTGTCGCGTGTTTTACTCGGAGTTCCTTCCTTTCCGATAGGGCTGATCAGAATTTTAACTTTTTTTAGTGAACTGAGAGTCAAGACAGCTTAATGGCGTTTTTACGATTGGAAAAAGGTACATCCCAGTTTTCCTTGTGGGAACACGTTTGTTTCCTACAGCGCACACCAGAGTTACTGCGCTCGCCCAAGCAACGCCAGGCACTGAGGCTTATGCAAGCTTGCTTGCTTAATGCATTCAAAATACAATTTAGCGAGCATACGTCTACTTTGAATAATTTTTCTATACGCAAGTAAAAGACCAGTAATGCTGTTGCTAGGGTGGGTAGAGGGGTGTGACAAAATTGTAGCCAATGAGCGTCAGCGGGTCTGTACCCGCTGGTAAAAGTAACTAGATGCGGGTGATTGGGTTGCTGGCTTTGGGCCATGGCAACTACGGGGCCTGTATGAAGTTATTCGGCGCGCACCGGGCAGGTTTACGTAATCTGATTGCCACCGCCTCTGTCGTAGCCAACAGACGCTGCCCAACTGGTTTTGGATAGTTTTAGGCGAACTTGTAACTTCCCCCGGAAGGCCGCCCTTGCATCTACTTCGCAATAATGAGGTCGTTTACGTTCTTTATTTGGCTTTTTCCTAACCATGTTGTGATGGTGTTCTCTTATAATTTTTTTGGACAAACACCTGCTCCTGCGACCAAGCTATTTTGCGCCACAGGAGCAGGCAAAGGAATAAATGCACATAGATATGTTCTGGGCTGTGCTGACCTCTCCGTATAGGATGGTTGTCAGCTGCTGGAAAGGTGCTTGTTATAGCTTGACTTTGGCGCCTTCTTTAAAGTCCACTCGGCGCATCCACTTAAAACGGGACCCTAGTGAAAAGCCGTTTATCTCCTGCCGTTAACACCCGGGGCTTTGGTGGTCTTTCGGCTTTTTTCTTAGCAATGAATCGAGCTGGATATCCCTTCTTTCCAAAAACACTTTTCTTTAATGCTATCGGCTGAGCAGACCATTTTCGCCACTGAATTGCCCTCGAAGTTTAGCTGCACGAAATGGGTATATTACCGTACCACGTCTTCTTATGATGCAAGCTACTGGAAACACTGACATCGGACCTACCATGAAACCCGTCCAGAAAAGGGAGCGATCCGGACAGGTCTTCTTCCAGCGCAGATTTCATCGATAGATGCCCCGGTTTTATGGCATCACTTAGGGCTGAATTGTGGGTTTGTTCAGATACAACCGCGACCATATCATCCACATAGCGTCCATTGTATCTCAAACTGTTTATCTGGCAACGACGCTGTAAAGATTGTGGCTTGCTGATGAATATATTCCTCAGAAGACCATAGCTACTTTGTCCATCCGTCTGTACAGATTGTTTTCAAATTGTAACTGCACATTCAAGATACATCTCAGTAACAATTCCTTGAGAGCATTTATCATCATTCCCATATCCTTTTGATTGGAGGCATTGAATTCACAGGGATATTTGAGTATTTAAAGTGGTTTGAACTTTAAGAGCTCGGTTAAGTCAGCCTCCAGAGCGAAGTAGCCGAAGGGTCATGAGTTTACGAAAATTCGGTCACATTATGATAACGTGCATCTATTTACCTTGATGGCAGGACGAAAATTGGTATTTATATGGTGAGAAGGTGCTCCCGGATCGGTTACAGGACTCACTCGTCCCGGTGTGCCTTGGAGTTCTTTCTAGAGCCCCGCCGATAGCTACACACTTGCTAGAGATATAGGCAGAATACCATAACCGCAACACCCAAGGTTGGGTTTAGCTGGCTGATGACGGTAAATAACTAAGAAATAGCCATTCCAGCCTCCCTGTCTTTGTCGGTCATACTTTGCACCTATTTGGTTCCATATTGACTGACACTCGTTAGTCGAACAGCCTTGTTAAAAGCCAGGGACACCGGAATGGCATTTCTGACACATCAATGATCATCTGCTACTGGTAGCGTAGACAGGAGGTACATAAAGACACGCTACACTTCCAAATGACAGGATATTTCGGATCCTAGATGAAGCAACTTTTAAAGTTATACTTTTTTTCTCATTTCAACTTCAGGCTGCCGATGAAGAGGTTGGTGGAAGAACGGAGTCCGCCGCAAGCCCGTCTGCTGAGTCCTACGAGGGCGAAACCTCGGCAGAGGCTCCCAGTGCGACTCAAACAAGCGCTGACGCTGAGGGGTCTCGGGCGCGAGAAAAGGTTTTTGAAGCGCTTCCTTCTTCTCCTTGTCGTCACTCATGTTTTATTTATTTATTATTATTATTACTGTTGTCTTGCTAGCAAAACCGTGTCTACCTCAGTATACCCACATGCACACTTTTTTTCCGTTCGACCGTCGTAATACGAGGATGTCCACCGTATGCTCCACAGAAGGGTGGTGGAAGGACGGTGACTTGTGCGCAAATTAGTTTTAAGTTGCTAGTAGGCTTGCACAGCATCTACCGCACTCTCTCTCTCTCTTACTCTTGCCAACAGTGGGTGGTGTGGAATTAGAATGCACCTAAGCGTGCCCAAATTGGGCACACGCACTCCCCGATGTTGGGCATTTGTAATGGGACCGTATCCCAGAAGAATAACGCCTGCGGTACCCTGGTTTGGCCCCGTGTTAGTCCAGCGCATCTACAACACGGCCCGTTTAGGGGGTACGACACACACGCGCGACGACAGTTGACCGTGGTAGTCCGACGATGTCCGCCGTATGCTCCACAGAAGGGGGATGCATGGACGATAACTTGCGCATGGATTAGTTTTAAGTCATAGTAGCCTTGCGCTACAGCTACCGCACTCTGTCATCCTGCCCCAGCTGAGACCGGTGTCATACCAGAATCAAGAAGACCTGAGTCGGGAGTGGGCGCAGGTGGCTGGTGCGACCGGAGCCGCCTCTGTGCGTGCCACCACACCTGACTCGGATCCCATGGAGTGGAAGTGCCATAAAGGCCACATTAAGAAGGAGCCATTGTAGCCTGACCATAAGTCCGCCAGTCTGCCACTCCGCGCAAGCACACATCTGGCTGACCACGTGGTCCGAGTTATCCCGTCGGTTGGCAACCTTCCAAGCATCGGTTTTAGCGCACCGTGATCGTTTCAAGCTCGTCAGATTGTTTAAAATGAGCAAAATGCGCTGAGCCGTCGACCTCACTCTCTCCCCCATCCCACAATCAGACCACCGTCCGAGCCGGTCACAGGAGCATTTACCACTTGCGCGAGACAAATGGAGTGACCAAATGCTATCTGCGTGGTGTTACCTCTATCTAGTACCCCATACACCCCGGGCATACACACCATTGAAGCTACTGGAGTCCGATCCCCGCAGCTGCATGCTGACCTGCTCGGACAGTGGACGATAAATGCGGGATGAGGGATGAATAGAGAGTGTTCGGTACTGTAAAATCCGTCCTCTCGGCATCTCAGTGCATATTCCTCACTATAGGCAAACTGACGCGCTTTCAATATCTCACGGCGCCCAGAAAGTTGTGGCCTGTAAGGCTGCTATCTAACGGGATAACCCCGTCCTTTCACGGTGTACAGCAGCAGCAGCAGATAAAATTCCCTCTATGACCTTGCGATATTCATCGCTCACCAGCCAGCCATACAAGGAGCAAGGTAGGAACCGTTGAGGCTTATGGCAGGGCGGGAACATGCATCCTGAGAATGTGTACCCATCCCCGTTACGTGAGTGAAAATGAACGAGTGTTAGAATTCGTTTTAGCAACACGACGCACACAATCAGCAGCTGGTTTGAGTGCACATCCGGGAAGACGTATCAATGGGGGTATTTCTGAATATTTCGCCGTCTTCAGCCAGCCATTCTTAACCCGGGATCGGGATTTGAAGCCGCATTTATTTGTTATTTTAAGCGCGTTACTCAATTAGTTTTATTTCGAATACCAGATCATGCAAATCTAGAATTGGGGTTTGGCCAGAGATCGGCGTAGGATAAGCCAGAAATGGGCATTCTAGTCAGCATTATCTTTGCCGGTTTTCCTTCCTGACATGTGGGCCTGACGATGGCTTGCTGTTTCTGTAGCAAAATTACTTGATCCCTGTCCTGGAAAGGCCAAATTGTGGAATTGTTCACTTCATGCACGAACTCTTTTTTCCGCGCAGAAAGTCGAAGTTAGGCAGACCCCTTCGTCGCTCGGTGACGCAGAGTCGCGCCCTTCTGATGAGCCTACTGTGGGTGCGTTGAATGGGGGCGCTACACCGAAAGCCACTGAGGATGTTAAGGGTGGAGACGAGGAAGTGGAGGTTAGCAAACAACCCTCGGAAACCGACTCCCGCACTGCACTGCCTCCCATGGTTAGTTCTTCTGTACGATACCTGTGGTATTTTGACTGATCTACCACCAAGATTGCTTTTCACTGATTTAAGTCTCTCTTCTATCTTTCTCTCTCTCTTTTCTCTCTTCTCTCTCTCTCTCTCTCTTTCTCTCTTCTCTCTCTCTCTTCTCTTTCTCTCTTAATAACCACAAATACTGGTTCGAACCTAGGACGATTTTGGGGATACTTTACAGAAGTGATTTGTCGGCAGTAGTAGTACTAATAATCGTAATGGTATTAGTAGTAGAATTAGTACTAGTAGGAGCAGTAATGATAGTACTTATGGTTTAATTAGTTATAGTAGAAGTAGTATTACTAGTTTTAGTACTTGCAGTAGTGATCTTAGTGGTAATAGTAATAGTAATAGTCAGAGTTGTAGTAGTGGTAGTATTAGTAGTATTAGCAGTAATACTAATATTAGTAGTTGTATCAGTATTAGCAGTGCTAGTAGTAATAGTACTAGTATTTGTATTAGTCGTATTAATTTTAATAGTACTCGTTATATTACAAGTAGCAGTGTTCATAGTTGTAGCATTAGAAGTACTAATAGTAGTGGTATTCGTAGTTGTATTAGTAGTCGTAGTAGTAGTAGTTGTTGTTGTATTATTAGCAGTGCTTGTAGTAATAGTACTATAATTTGTATGAGTAAGGGTAGTTTTAATAGTAATAGTAGAAGTGTCTGACTATGTAGAGGAGAAATATATGTATAGGCTTTATTTTGAAAGTATCGTTTCAAAATTTTTTAGCAGAAAATCTTCATGCTCTGTGGATTAAATTGGTACGCAAACGATATAGATGGCTCCTTTCTTTCTTCGAAAAGTATCATTTCACTATTTTGAGCAGAAATCCCTCCGTTTTCTGTGGATAAAATTGGTCCGCAAAAGACGGCTTCGGAAGAAAACAGAAAATATATGATCACCGAAATCTGCAACTGTCAGCATTATTAACGGTCGTTGTGAATGAGTCGCAAAATTTGAACCTGATTTTCTCCAAAGGGTGTTGGTGTCGTTTAAAATTGATCTTATTATTGTAGTTTTTTAAAAAAAAACAAAGAGTGGTATATAGCAGTATCAAAGGAGAAAAATGGATCAGTCCATATAAGAAAATTATTATGCGTTTCGAGGAGGAAAAATTGCAGTTCAATTTCAAAAGTCCGCCTACAAAAGCCTGACTCGTGCCATGCAGATTTGACTGTGGTGTCTCTCTGGTGCAGACTTGCTTGATTGCATTCCTGGATGTTTCAAATCTTTAGTTCCTCTCTTCCGCTCAGACTGAAACGAAATTCAACGTACCTGAGACCCCTTCGTTGCTCGGTGACGCAGAGTCGCGCCCTTCTGATGAGCCTCCTGTGGGTGCGTTGAATGGGGGCGCTACACCGAAAGCCACTGAGGATGTTAAGGGTGGAGACGAGGAAGTGGAGGTTAGCAAGCAACCCTCGGAAACCGTCTCCCGCACTGCACTGCCTCCCATGGTTAGTTCTTCTGTACGATACCTGTGGTATTTTGACTGATCTACCACCAAGATTGCTTTTCACTGATTTAAGTCAGCTTCTCCAAATAACCAAAAGCAACTTCCCAAAAACACTCTTTTGGCCATTTTAAGACACTTTCCGGCAGCTCATCTGACCTAAACTTCCTGGACTATAACCACCTTTTTGAGGCTCATCGCTTTGCTTTGTAACGGGCCTAACAGTGAGTAAGGTTGGAGGAAGTTGAGGAAATCCCTTCTTCCAAGTGGTCTTCCGATAGTAGTCTCGGTAGCAAACATGACGACATGACATGACACGACGACACGACGACATGCAGGCTTGACGATGGCTTGCTGTTTCTGTAGCAAACTTGCTTGCTCCCCGTCCTGGAGGGCCAAATTGTGGAATCGTTCATTTCATGCACGAACTCTTTCCCTCTTTCTTCCGCTCAGAAAGTCGAAGTGCGGCACACCCCTTCGTCGCACGGTGACGCAGAATCGCACCCTTCTGATGAATCTCCTGCGGGTACGATGAATGAGGGCGCTACACCTAAAGCCACAGAGGATGTTCAGGGTGAAGACGGGGAATTGGAGGTTAGCACGCAATCCTCGGAAACCGACTCCCGCACAGCACCCTCTCCCACGGTTAGTTCTTCTGAACGATTGCAGTGGGTATTTTGACTTATGTACCCCCAGAAGTACTTTTAACTTATTAATTCAACCTCCCAGAACAGGCAGCTAGCGGTCCTTTCGGAAGTGAGTGAAGAAAAGAATGCCGGTAGTCTGTGTTACCGTCTTTTTGGGGCTGTTCTCTGAGAAAAGTATTTTCTCGGTGTTTTAAACACAAGACCCTTTGCAACTATAGTTAGAGGGCTAGGAACTTTGCCTTTTTAAAACACATGTTGCGCATATTAAATAAATCTTAGAAGAAAAATTCTGAGAGTACTCTATCATGCTTACCTTCTGACGTGAATTATTAACTGTCATTCGTTGTGATCAGTGTGGCATTTGATATCGTCAACTTTGCGGGCCATCCAAGCGTCCTGCATCCATTGCTGTACAAGGCGGTGACTTCGATAGAAGGCTGTCTTGTTTGCAGCGGTAGGGCGATCGACGTAGGCTTTTTGCAACCGGTTCTTCTCAGCGATTATAGTGTTGATGGCTGCATCGTTGTCATTGAATCAGTCCTGATGTTGACGACGTGCGTGGTCGAGGACATCCAGGGCGGTTGATTGGACCGTGTCCCTCAGTTAGCACCACGGAGGCGCCCTCGTCGGCGACTGGAAGGTTGGCTAGCCTGTTGGCCAGTTCGTTGTTGAAATGGGGATAGGGAACATGCACATTCAACAAAACAGTAATTAATCTACCTGATGTTCTCTTATCTTGGGGTCTCCTGCGTGGTGGCCAATAAAGCCTCATCTTGGAGATGACGAGGCGATGATCCGTCCATCCATTGGCACCTGGTATGTCCTTTATCACCAGCACGGCTTGGTGATCTCGCTTCCGGACGAAGACATAATCCAGCAGGTGCCGGTGTCTCGATCGGTGTTGCATCCATCGGGAGGTGTTGATCGGAAGGTGTTGATCAGGATCAGGCAGTGCCCTGCACAGGTTCGTAGGAGAAAACCGTTGTCATTGACGCCGGCGAGACCATGGGGACCTAGCACTCCTCCCCGCGTGACATGTTCTGTCCTGACGCGGGCGTTAAAGTCACCAAGGCTACTTAACTTATCCGCCTTCGGCACAGTCACCATGAGGGCGTGTAGATCGTCGTAGAATTTATTCTTTCCCTCGTCGGAACTCGTCATTGGGAGGGGGGGTGGGCGTAGGCACTGATGATGGTAGCGAACTGCTCTCCTCTAAGATGCAGGCGGAGGCCGATCAGGCGATCATTTGTGTCCTGTGGCAGACTGGGTAGACGTCCCACGATGTCGTTCCGGATGGCAAAGGCGACACCAGCGTCGCGTCGCTCTACCTTTGGCCGGTCTCTCCAGAATAAGGTTTAACCGGCAACCACCCCTTCCAGCTGACCCTGCTCAGAGAATCGGGTCTCGCTGAGATCAGCAACCTTCGGGCCAGTTCCCGAGCGACTGGTGCCGTCCTCCATTCCGGTCGGTTACTCCTCAGATTGTCTAAAAGGGAACCAATATTCCAGGCTGCTACAGTGAGCGGGTTCACTCGAGTAGTCTGTGGGTACCCCCGGAGGGTACGGTTGGGGGAGGAGTTGTTGTTGTTGATATTATATAAAAGTTTTCGACGCATGCAATTGCAATCTGCAAGCCACGGTCCGCTGCAGTTGTCGTGACACCTGACATTTTTTAGTGCACTTTTTCCAGCCCCCTCTGTTGCGAGCGGGTAAGCACTGCTGTCCCTAAATAGGGCTGCGTAATCATCCCGGGTGGCTACCGAACTCCACTGAGTCAAGATGTGGGTTAGTGAGAGAACGACTGATTCGCCTGGACCGCCTGCGTGATTGCTTTCATTGCTTTTTCGACCGTGGGGGAAGAAGGAAGTGTGAGGAGGGAGAGAGAGAGAGAGAGCGAGGAGAGAGGAGGGGGGAGGATTATAAGGAGGAGGGTAGCGGCGAGTAGGGTGGAGTGACCAAACACTACCTGTGATGCTTGTGGTCATCTCGTTCCAAATCTTCTCTCTCTCTCTCTCTCTCTCTCTCTCTCTCTCTCACTCTTCTCCTCTCTCTCTCTATCTCTCTCCTTCTCGCTCTCTCTCTCTCACACACACTCTCATTCTCTCTGTCTTCTCCTCTCTCTCTCACACACCCACTCTCTCTCTCTCTTCTCCTTTCTCACTCTCTCTCTCTCCTCTCTATCTCTCTCTCACACTCACTCTCTCTCTATCTTCTCCTCTCTCTCTCTCTCTCGCTCTCTCTCTTAATAACCAAAAATACTGGTTCGAACCTGGGACGATGTTGAGGATACTTTAGAGAAGTGATTTGTCAGCAGTAGAAGTACTAGTAATCGTAATGGTATTAGTAGTAGAATTAGTACTGGTAGGAGCAGTAATAGTAGTACTTAAGGTTTAATTATTTATAGTAGAAGTATTGTACTAGTTTTAGTACTTGCAGTAGTGATAGTAGTGGTAATAGTAATAGTAGTAGTCAGAGTTGTAGTAGTTGTAGTAGTATTAGTATTAGCAGTAATAGTAGTATTTGTATTAGTATTAGCAGTGCTAGTAGTAATAGTACTAGTATTTGTACTAGTCGTATTAGTTTTAATAGTACTCGTTATATTACAAGTAGCAGTGTTCATAGTTGTAGTATTAGAAGTATTAATAGAAGTGGTATTAGTAGTTGTATTAGTAGTCGTAGTAGTAGTAGTTGTTGTTGTATTATTATTAGCAGTGCTTGTAGTAATAGTAATAGTATTTGTATGAGTAAGGGTAGTTTCAATAGTAATAGTAGTAGTAGTAGGTGTCTGACTATGTAGAGGAGAAATATATGTATAGGCTTTATTTTGAAAGTATCGTTTCAAAATTTTTTAGCAGAAAATCTTCATGCTCTGTGGATTAAATTGGTACGCAAACGATATAGATGGCTCCTTTCTTTCTTCGAAAAGTATCATTTCACTATTTTGAGCAGAAATCCCTCCGTTTTCTGTGGATAAAATTGGTCCGCAAAAGACGGCTTCGGAAGAAAACAGAAAATATATGATCACCGAAATCTGCAACTGTCAGCATTATTAACGGTCGTTGTGAATGAGTCGCAAAATTTGAACCTGATTTTCTCCAAAGGGTGTTGGTGTCGTTTAAAATTGATCTTATTATTGTAGTTTTTTTAAAAAAAAACAAAGAGTGGTATATAGCAGTATCAAAGGAGAAAAAAATGGATCAGTCCATATAAAGAAAAATTATTATGCGTTTCGAGGAGGAAAAATTGCAGTTCAATTTCAAAAGTCCGCCTACAAAAGCCTGACTCGTGCCATGCAGATTTGACTGTGGTGTCTCTCTGGTGCAGACTTGCTTGATTGCATTCCTGGATGTTTCAAATCTTTAGTTCCTCTCTTCCGCTCAGACTGAAACGAAATTCAACGTACCTGAGACCCCTTCGTTGCTCGGTGACGCAGAGTCGCGCCCTTCTGATGAGCCTCCTGTGGGTGCGTTGAATGAGGGCGCTACACCGAAAGCCACTGAGGATGTTAAGGGTGGAGACGAGGAAGTGGAGGTTAGCAAGCAACCCTCGGAAACCGTCTCCCGCACTGCACTGCCTCCCATGGTTAGTTCTTCTGTACGATACCTGTGGTATTTTGACTGATCTACCACCAAGATTGCTTTTCACTGATTTAAGTCAGCTTCTCCAAATAACCAAAAGCAACTTCCCAAAAACACTCTTTTGGCCATTTTAAGACACTTTCCGGCAGCTCATCTGACCTAAACTTCCTGGACTATAACCACCTTTTTGAGGCTCATCGCTTTGCTTTGTAACGGGCCTAACAGTGAGTAAGGTTGGAGGAAGTTGAGGAAATCCCTTCTTCCAAGTGGTCTTCCGATAGTAGTCTCGGTAGCAAACATGACGACATGACATGACACGACGACACGACGACATGCAGGCTTGACGATGGCTTGCTGTTTCTGTAGCAAACTTGCTTGCTCCCCGTCCTGGAGGGGCCAAATTGTGGAATCGTTCATTTCATGCACGAACTCTTTCCCTCTTTCTTCCGCGCAGAAAGTCGAAGTACGGCAGACCCCTTCGTCGCATGGTGACGCAGAGTCGCGCCTTTCTGATGAGCCTCCTGTAGGTACGTTGAATGAGGGCGCTACACCGAGAGCCACTGTGGATGTTCAAGGTGGAGACGAGGAATTGGAGGTTAGCACGCAACCCTCGGAAACCGATTCCCTCATAGCACCGCCTCCCACGGTTAGTTCTTCTGAACGATTGCAGTGGGTATTTTGACTTACGTACCACCAGAAGTACTTTTTACTCATCAATTCAACCCGCCGGAACAGGCAGCTAGCGGTCCTTTCGGAAGTGAGTGATGTAAACTTTCTGAGGCAATTGTGTTTTGTCGGTCGTTTTCGAAGAGCACCATTTCGCCGGGATTTGCGACGCAGCCGTATCGATTTAAAACTTCCCGCTTGCTTAAAGCCGTGATGGCAGGTCCTAGATGGGTAGAACTCATACATGTTTTAAGCATAGTTTGTGTATAGAAAGATAGTTGCGAAAGAAAAGTTTTCAATCTACACTATAAGCTCTCTGTCGCGGCTTATAGGCAATACATTCAACACATTTTGCACTGCGATGTTTTGATGTTTTGCGATTTTGTTCTTCTTTGAGCCCTTGTGTATCGTTCTTCTACAGACATTTTTTGTTCTCTGTTTGTCTTGGTTCTAACACTCGGCCTGCCCGGTGTTTTCAGGCACGCTGACTAATGACACTGTGGGTGCTATTGCAGGCAACCCACCTGATGAGCAGCTCAGACGAGCGTCGTCCCAAGGAGCCATTAAAGCACTCCAGACGACGCCGATAGAAATAACTTGGAGATTTATCGTGCCCCGGTTCCCAAAGCGCACATGTTTTCTCCTTCCTGGGCCCCCACAACGGAAGTAACCGGAGGCCTGCCGGTTGTGTCGCACGCGTACGATGGTGGCCAGTATGGCTGATCACATTCTCTCCAGGCAGCTTAACCATTGCTTTGTAGTGTGAGGCAGTGAAGCCGACTGATGGATCCTTCTCGGTTTGAAACGCTTTAAAGTCATCACAGGCCAACTGAACGCCAGTTCGCAGTGACTTCCACCACCAGCACCACCTCCCAACAATAAGATATTTGAACTTTTAAGTTTGGTTCGTGTACCCTGCACAGGTAGATATCAGTCATTTCTCTCATCGGCACGTGAGGCAGAGGATGAAATATTATTCTTAACACTATTTTTCACAATTTGTCGCTTGGAAGGTTTCCAATTGACCGTATAAAGTCGCCCACTTTCGAACTGACTGACGATCAAGTTACAGCTGATTCTTTAAGGCAGCTCGAGAGAGAGGATGTGGTCCATGTACGGCCGTGAGAAACGATGTCTTCTGCAGCCCGCATAAGACTCTTTTTCTCCAACGGCGATGATTTTGTACTATCTTGTACATTTTCGATGGAAAAAACCCTTTGTGGCCTATGGAAGCGAATTGCTGACCCCTGACGCTTGCCGATCGCTAACGAAACTCGCTCGTCCAGCTCTGCCTTGCGCACTCGCGAGCCCCGCCAGTACCCGCATACCGGCAGATTAAAAATGCTGACAAAGACAAAGGAAACCGGAATGGCTATTTCTGGCTCATAAGCCTTCATCAGCCAGTTATACCCAACCCCAGGTGGTGCCCTACCCGAGGCTCGAACCCACGACCTGTTGATTAGACTTCAATACTCTAACTATTGAGCCAGGGGCTCGTTGTCTTGGCGGTTTAGATCGGAAATATGGACGTTCGTTGATGAAAGCTCACCGATCGTTTTTTTAACTCACTCGTCCTTGAGGCTCACTCTCGAGGCTCGCCTTGTGTGTTAGAGACGACTGAACCTCGATTACTTTCCTGGCTGAGAATTGCGTCCTGTGTTGCTCAACGATAGAGCTGGGCGCGGATTTTGGGCGTTGTTAGTTTGATCCGCCCTCGGGAATCACGTTTGGAGGGTTGAGGGTATACGGGTTCCCTACTTCACATAGTCTGCTCTTTGGAGTTCTCCATGCGTCAAAATTATGAACAATGTTGAACTTTTATGCTTTTGAACGACATCAGTAGTTGTGCCCTATGTCCTTCCATAGGTTTCTCTTTTATTCAACAAAGCCTCACCCTTACAAATTCCTTTCCTATCTTCGGAAAAATGTAGCCCCAAAGATTACTCCCGCCTTAGGCCCTCAGCGAGTACCGCCAAGCCAGGTTCATTTGGCATGTGTTTCCTGCTGTATCCCACTCCAGAACTGCGCACTGCCGTATACGTGTATCTTAGATGTATGCCGTACCCTCGCCCTCTATAACTTTATCCCAGCGGTGTGACGACAGATCGGATTTTGGAGCCGTGTTATTCCGTCGGTATGAGCATATTCTGTAACCGTGATTGCCAGCTGTTTTCGCTAAACAGTTTGCTGCCGTGTGAAAAAAGCCTACAACGCTTATCGGCGAAGTGAGTTGGTTCGTCAGCATCGTCATGGGCTGCAGGAAATGCGTACTGAAGTGTATGCAGTAGGGGCACTACCGATAAAGACAAAGGAGACTGGAATGGCCTTTTTCTGGCTTCTTATCCGTCATCAGGCAGTCGTTCCCAACTGCATTATCTGCAGCATAAACTCGCGACCTGTCCAGCGCTTAACCCACGGGCTCGTTGCCTTGTCGATTTAGATCGGGAATATCAGCATTGGTAGATGGACGCTCACCGATCGTTTATGGGACTCATTCGTCCCTTTGTGCCTTGGGGCTCACTCAGAACCCGCCAGTAGCCGCAGAGCGGCTTGTGATATAAGCAGAATGATATTACTGACAAAGACAAGAGACCGGAATGGCCATTTCTGGCTTATTAGCCGTCATCAGCCATACTAAACCCCAGGTGCTGCGGCGCCGAGGCTCGAACTCGCGACCTGTTGGGCAGATGTCTAACGCTCTACCCACTGCGCCACGAGCTCGTTGCCTTGTTGATTTAGATCGGGAATAGTAACATTGGTAGAGGTGCGCTCACCGATCGGTTCTGAGACTCACTCGCCCCGTTGTGCCTTGGGGCTCACTCTAGAGCCCCGCCAGCAGCCAGACGCAGTGGCTAGTAGTAGAAAGAGGCAGATAATATGGTCGCAGGAGCGGAAACTAGGAATGTTCACTTCTGGCTTATTAGCCGTCATCAGCCAGTCATACCCAACCCCAGGTGTTGTGTCGCCTGAGGCTCGAACTCACGACCTGTTGATTAGACGTTCAACGCTCGTACCAGCGTGCTACTGATGGTGTGTGAGACTGAGCCCTGAAGCATAACGGGAGAAGTGAGTTCCGTTGACGATCGGTGAGTGCTATCCACCAGCGTTTACTGGATTTTGAACCGGTCAGACTACCTTTGATGGCCTTCACTAATTTTCAAGTGATTTTCATCTCTCCAGTTGGAAATGCCACCAAGTACTTGCCTGAAGCGTCTGGCGTACAAATACCTAATTTTTTCCCTCGTTGTTTTGGACTGCTGCCTGTAGTCATCTGTTTCAATAACAGGTGCCAGTATAGCATCCTCTGTCCTTCTATGGTCAGTCTGCACTTTTGGCCTATTCTCCATCGTTTTGTCTTCGAGGCCTCTCTTTTTCTAGGGTAAACGTGTGTATACCAAAACACCCTCCGGTGGAGCAAAATTTGCACAATACTCCCTCAGACGTCCAGATGTCTCACCTGCTGGCCCAGCTACCTATTTTTAATTAGTAAGCGTGACTTTGCCATCCTGGACATCTACATTTACCAGACCAGTTGTCAGACTATGTCTGATTCTCCTCACGCTACTCTGCCGACTTAGGTGCTTAGAGTTCGCCTGGTAGCTTTAATTCAATACTTTCTTGTACTTGTTACGGCTGCGATCGTGCCTGATCTAACCGGCCTTGATAATTTCACGGATTATGCCTGTTCGCGCATGACGGTCACGGCAACCGAACCGAGATGGCTCAATCCATGCGGCAACGACAAGGCTCGAATACCGGGGTCCAAGAACCAGTTCCGATGCCCTGACGAGACTGTTGCCCAACCGCGTTGAGTTGACCCCCTCTTGAACGCCTTCATTGGGAAGCGTGTCTCGGATCGAAGGACATTAATGCTGTGAGCTCGTGAGCAGGCGGGACGTATGAAGCCCAAACTACCTCGGTTTTCTTGGATGGACGGTATATCCCAGCGATGTTGTCGCAGCGAGTGTGGTTTGATCTGAACAGAGAGTCTGTTATTAACTTTCGAAGGATGGTCCGAAAGCATTGCGGTCAACAGTCCGTGCCGTTTCCTCCACGCATATAGCCCAGAATTTTACAGACGCAGTAAAGGAAGGATTGGATGGATGCACAGTACACGCGACTCATCCAATGACGATGACGGTACTTTCAGCGTTGGGCTGGGCCGCTGGGATAGAAAACCCAACGAGCAGCATTTGGGGAACAATGTCATGCCTCTGTCTATCTGTAGCGGCCCGCAGTCATCGCCCTGAACGCAGCGCTACCTCTTCAAAAGTACAACCATCAATCTCGAGAGGTGCGCTCTTGGCCAGGGATGCAGCGAGAAACACGTTGTCTTTCCAGACTGGAAGAATACTGGCTACTCGGCGCGTCCATAGGTGGCGGATGGTGGAACGGCCTTCAACGAAGACTAGCTGTGAAATAAGTAGACTCTTGGTCTGGTCTAATAGTCCGTCGCCGACCACCAATGACGTTGCTGCGAAGTGTGCGACGGACTGAGGGTCTGGCGCACCAAATGCCTTATAAAGCCGCAAAGCCCGATGACAGCGCTGTGACATGGTGACTGTGAACCGCCATTAAATAAGTTCGCTTACCTCCGCTGCCTTGCGGGTAGGCTTTTGGGGCCATTGCCAGAAGAGACAACCTAGAGAACAAACAATCCGAGCTGTTGCTACCCGACCCGTACTGATCGTAAAGTACCGCATGAAAATGTGTGCGATTACAGTTCGAAAGTTTAAGGCTGTGGAGATCAGAGTTATAGCTAGGGTTCTGTTAACTATAAGGGTCAAAGTTGAGGAGTAGGGTTTTATGAGGTTACAGAGGATGACAGATGTACGAATGCACCGTACGCGTTGGCGATGGAGATGTCGCGTTGGGTCCTTCGGCACTTTCTGGGGCCTGAGAAAACTCAATGGTAGCTTTCATCAGTTGACGTTTTAAAGCTGAATCATGGATCTCCCAGCTGTGATAACACCTCTCTGAACTATATCTGGATTCCAGTTGGAATTTAGTCCTATCGAAGGTAGCAGAGACGGGTTGTCGTATATCCTGGATTTGAAGGAGAGCCTGTTGAGATATTATCAAACCGTGGCTAGTGTCCAGGTGAAAATTGAGCAGGTGAGTACCTGACTCAGGGCACAGACGAGTGAGGGGAGAGGCGCTGCAGTGAAAAGTCGACTACCACATAAAACGAATCAACGCGCAATTCATCGTCCCTGTACCTCCATGCCAGCACACGGTGAACCTCGTCGAAAAGGGTGGTCAGCTACAATAAGGAAAGCAATTGCTGCCAAATGGCAGTCCTCTTGTTACTCCACTGTAATTTCCATCAGGACAGTTATTCTGTCAGTAGGCAGTCTTTCAGGTCACGATTGATAGTCATTTTGTTATGTTTAAGTGCATCGAAGTAGTGTAGCGCATGCGCTGATTTTTCGTGGAATCCGTGAAGACCCCGGTGTCAGCCAAGCAACATCTCGATTGACCAATGCCGGCAACCAGTTGGTGGTGAAAGTAGACACAGCAACTGACTAGGCCGGAACAGCCCTTTACGCGTGCCACTAATGCACTGACCGATGCGACGTCAAGAAAGACCGAGGCGGAGCCGGGCGCGGATGACTGGCGCCGCGGTCGGCTTTGGATCCTGCGGGGTGGGGTGCTCGCTATGACTGGTCGCGCAGGCATCTGTGTTGTGCTTACTAGGTCGGGGATGTTCGGTTGGCGTTGTCATAAGGGCGGTCGGTTTTAGCGGAGTTGTACGTATGCGCGAGATTAATGGGTTTTGCGACGGATGAAGCCTGCCACGTCCTTAGGCTATCGGTTTTGCATTGGACGTTTGGCGGATTCGGAAGAGGAAGAGCAGGAGCTCCGTCAGCAGTCCCTCCAGCCGGAATTTCGTTTTGTACGTTTATAACAACCAGACCTTTCACTAACCTTTTACAGCCATTGAGCCCTTCATTGATTGTGAATAGCCAAAAGCGATAGAATATGGCGGACGTCGGTTTGGGCCTGCGTTTGCGCGTGCTGAGATTAATCTCGTTTTTACTGCCCCTATTTACTTCTGTTCCACAGTTCTTTCGTGTTCTTTCAATTCATAGAGGACAGTTGAGTAGTACCATGCTTTGCGCTTCTTGCTGTCCGCTTTGAATTGACCGGTGGGGTAGGAAGCCGAGGGCGATGGTCACGGTTCGTATAGTAAGTCTCGGAAGAATTGCATGGGCGTCTTGTAGGACGCGCGAGATGAAATGATCTAATCCCGAAACATGAAACCCTACTCCATCTGTCATCAGAGCGTGTATGGAAGAGGAGTGATGTAACCTAGGTTCGCTCTAAACCAACTCCTGCATAATTTATCGAGTTCTGCATCCTGCGTAAAATTTCTAAGTGGTTTTATCGTCGTTTACACCAAATCGAACTATCCGAGTCACACAATACTAACCGCTCAGTGCACTGGGGATCGGTAAGAAGTGTAGGAGAATCGTAAAAACATAGCGATTACTCTAAGCAGGTATTTCAAAGTCTTGCAGTAGTACTTGTTCCTAGCCACTTAATTCGACTGACCAATTCTCATCACGCATCCCTGCCCGCTAGCATGTCTTTAGAATCGAGGTTCTGTGTCAGTCCTCTCTGATACTATTTTGTAACTTGATTTTCGAGTTCTACGTAAGTTTATGAATCTTTCCAACGGATTGCGCGATGCTGGTCCAACAGGCACTATAGCCGTTTCTATATCTGAGTGTGTCCCACCCTAGTTGAACAGTTCCTAGAAGAGTTTCGTACGAATCTCAGTCGAGATTAAATAGTCAGTATGTTTTCAATCTTCCTGCCCTGATACTAAAGTACATCAATGTGAGTTATCGACGGAGCGGTTAAAAGAGACATTCTCAAGGATCGGTGTTTTTCACAGCAGTGCAAGCTGTTGGGTGGAGCTTCATTTTCAGAGGCGCTGGATACTCCTAGCATCACATTACACCACCCTCAGGACTATAAGTGGAATCTTCTTTGGCTAGCGCTAGAAAGGATTCGACCTCTTACAGAAAATCTTAGCCATACACGTTAGACGCCTTCCAGGGATGTTCCCCAGACTGGATATTAGCATTTAGTCGAAATTAGCCTGCGAAAATTGGCCTTTCACTATAATAAGTTGCAACTGGCGTTACTTTTATATCGTAGTCCACGAGAATTAGGTTTTGCCGACGAATTTGATCCACCGAAACAATCGGAGAATAAATTACCGAGATAATTAACAGGCAATAAATATCGATATTCTATCGGTCACGGTCCGCCGCGGCATCGCCGCGAAGCTTTCCTGGGTTATTGATAGCGGTTTTCCAAGGGGCCGTTGCTGACTCCCAGTACTCAGTCGTCAGCCGTCTAATCCTCGACTGTTGGGCATTCATTGATGGATTACCGACGGGCGATTGAAGCGCTGGATAGGCCGCGATAAGCGCCATCATCGGCCGGTGGTATCCGGGTTCTGCCAGTTGGGGTTGATGTACAACGGATTTCGGCACGGTGGAGTTGATGGGCGGATGAGCGGTGACATTTTGGATCACGGCGTTGGATGCCGGTTTTGTAGCCTGGCTGTCGGCTGACGACTTTCCGTCGGTTCTTCTGAGGACCGAGGTGATGGCCCTTAATGTGGCTTTTAAGCCTGTGCGGAATAGGTTAAACGGCGGTGGTGTGGGAACGGATGGGTTAGAGGTAATGTGATGGGTTTGGACGCATGTCATTATGGGCATTTGGGGTCGGACGTTATGACTGACGCTTCGCTTTCAAGGGTCTGCCTCGCCAGGATGGACAGGTCAGGATGAGTTAAACGATGGCGGGTACGTTGCGGCTGCTGAGTTAAACTTGGGCGGCGTAGGCGCGGGGATTTAGGGTTGTTGGCCGGTTCGTTTGGGTAGGCGGGTTTGGGATGACCACGGGAACTTTATGACCACCTCTAGCAGAGATGATACCCAGAACGCCTGACGGTGAGTCAAATCCGTTGTATGAATCTTAGCGTTGCCTATCTTCACGTGCTTTATTTTAAATAGAAGTGACAAAAGCGAGGCGGCTGTTGTTGGCGATGATGTATAGTAAACCCACTACACAAATGATCTACTTACTATTTACTGATATTAAGGCCGTGTATGCGGCTTGGAGCCAGGAAAGAGCTTTTAAAGTATTTAAGTCAAATTTTTCTGTTACGGCTTAAAGGTTTTATCAACAGTTAAATTTATCACACAATGTGCAAAAACAGAGCGGCTACTCACCGAACTGGACGGATATAGGAGCGTTAACCAAGGCAGTCTGACCGCGTTGCGGGCCTCAATACTATAGCGGCTTAAAATGTTTCAAAAGACAATCCAATAAAATTCGGCCTCCTTAATCCTTGCACCAGCTGGGGTGATCCCTCTAAACAGAAATAGTCCAAAGCTTACTATAAACTAGAGCACTATCATTTTTGTTTCATGTAAAAAGGGGGACACAAGCTATCGCAAGCTGGGGTTGTCTTTCGAAAAGTGCGAGGATTGGGGTGCAGGTAGATATTCTAGGTACGGAGGCAGGATATTTTTTCACAGTCGGACCCGGTAGGCACGAGGTTTTAGGCATAATGTTGGCTTACAGAAGTTTGCAAAGCTTATCAAACTGTAAGTGCGGAACTTCACCCAGGCTCAGTAAAAGCTAGATATGTGTAGACATACATTCTTTGTGAGTGAAATTGGGCGAAGTTTGAATGCTTGCTTTAAGATAGTTATTGCTCCTCAGGCAGCCATGCTGCATTATCTTCAAATGAGGAAAAGATCGGGACTTTCAAATACGCCCTCCTATTAGGATTGTAATTTAATAATTACTAAAATGAGTAGATGGATTTATTAATTACAGCCTCAGTAAAGCTTGAAAATAGAATAAATTGCTTCCTCGGTTTGGCTGCAAGTTGGTAATGGCTACATGATGGGTGCTGCATGAAGCGAAGAATCCATAACCCTAAGAGCCGAAAAAAGGGTTCAAAGGCTTTGCTGGAAGTCAAAGGCTTCCGTGGCTGGTTCGGTGTTTTACATTTTGTGTTAAAAATCCCGAGAGTGTATATTATTGCCTGCATTATTGATCGGCTGACGGCGAGAGTATTTGCGTTGAAAATACTTATCACAACGAAGATAAATGCGGGAGATGGCAACCGAGGAGGGTTGGCTGCAAATGGGTCACCCGGTTAGCTTGGCTGGTCGTTGGTTTTCAGAAAGAGAGCTGGCCAGTATATTGCCAAAACATTGGCCGCAAGCAGAAACAGAGATCACATCAGGCGGTACGACGGCCAGGACCCGTTTGTTTTAGCAGCGGCTTTGACTTGTTTGTTTTGGCGGCTCGCAATGGTTTGGTGAAGTTATTGCCTTCGGTTCGGCATCGCTGTGCCCGTCCGAGGCCTGTGGATTAGGACTGGGGCCCATTTGAGGTGGCATGGGTGGGATCCCGACATCCAGCGCCTATTTTTAAGGCATCTTTCCACAAATGAATTCAGGGGAAAAACATCTAGGTTGACAGTCAGAGCGCTAAACGAAATCTGCAGAAGGGACTAGGGACGGGACGGCAAATATGGGCTGCAAAATTTCCCTCATAATTCCACCAGCATTGTTCAGAACAAATGATCTGCTTAACTGCTAAATCACTTTAAGTAACTTTATTGAGAATAAGGCTTTCGTCCATAAGCTCCTATTCGCATTCAAAGAAATGATGAAAATCAGCGACACAGCGTAGCTCGTAAATGAAAGGCATGGGTCATCGATATGTGTGGGCCAGGCACAAGCTGCCGAGCGAAAACCTACTTCAGTATATAAAAATACTTTCTCAACCAAAGTGGTTTCCAGTTTGCATTTAAATGTTTAACAGTTTTTGAAAAGGACCACCTCCTGAGGAGTCCGTTCCATGCACCAACGACTCTCTGTGAAAGGCGTTCCAACTTGGACGTCCGTATTGGACCAAATATCTCTACGGATTTAAAGGATAAGCCGCAGATGTTCCGTTTCAACCAATTCGAAGTCAATTCTAAGGCACTTGTAGCTCTGAAAATCAGTATGTTTTGTTAGAGGTCACTTCGTATTTGCCTGTGGTGAGAGGAAACAAATCGAATTAACTAGTCTAGTTTCATCAAAACGAATATTCGATTCACCAACCATAATACAACCCTCCGCCTGCACTCGTTTTCAACTTTAGATAATACTTCTTAAACCACGGACGCCAGGCCTGGATGGCATATTCCACGTGAGATCGAACAATACTCCATGCGGTTTTAAATCTAGTTCCCACTCAGACATTCCATAACTATCGCGGTGTTCGCCAAATCGCCCTCTTGCTAAACTGTTCGAAGAAAAATTAATTGCAAAAATCACGGATTTTTACGCAAGCAATCAAATTATCAACACTGCTGCAGCTTCTTACCACTCTTATGAAACCTACATGTCTTTTCTAAATCTACTAACCTCTTCGTAATCATCTCTCTATGGTTGTATTTTTGAGTCACCAAGTGGGCCGTTCGATGGGGTGCTTATGGCGATCTAGCTAAATTAGAAACCATAGAGTTTTCATAGTCCTTTTGACTTTGTTAGATCATACCTCAATGATCGAAAGCAAAAGGTTTCAGTGGGGTCTCGTACTCAAGTGCTACCCGATTGTTGGTGGTGTCGCTAGGGTGCATTGGGTCCTTTATTCAATTCAATTCAATTCAATTCAATTTATTGAAATAGGCATGGACTGGGTGCCCTATTTTTGGCAGTAAGGTGGGGTGGAGGTTATGCAAGAGAAACCGTGTCGGTTGGAGTGCAAAAAGGCGGTCATAAAGAGTTTGACAGGTGATTTTTGACTCTCGGGGTTAAGATAAATGCCTCATCGCTCGGAACGGATCCTTGGAACTATAAAACTGTCAAGGTTCCTTTTAAAACTTTCCAGCGATGGTGACATCTGGCGTCTTCGGGAGGGCGTTGCTGGTTTAACCGCTCATGACGGAAGGAGGCGCGTCGGTTAACGGACGCGGTTTCAGTGGATGGGCCTCGGGTGGATTGGTGATTTGTGGATTTTTGCTTGTTGCTGGCGCGCTGACGGCCGACACGGTTTCTCTGTATGCGCTTAATTTTGCGTTGAGGCGGGTTCGAGTTTTCCACGACATCGATGAGTTGGTTGATTTGGTTGGGGAGGGACTTTGACGATCGGGTTCGGTGTGGGGTTCTGAAACCTTTTGCTTTCGATCATTGAGGTATGATCTAATAAAGTCAGTAAGGGGACTATGAAATCCTATGGCTTCTAATTTAGCTAGAAGTCGTTATAAGGCACTTTATCGAATGCCTTACTTAGATCAAAATATATAACTACCACAGAGAGATGATCATTACGAAGAGAGGTTAGTAGATTTAGAAAAGACATGTGGTAGGTTTCATAAGAGCGGTCCGGTAAGAAGCCGTGTTGGGAAAAGTTGATAATTTGATTGCTTATGCAAAAATCCGTGATTTTTTTTGCAATTAATTTTTCGAACAGTTTAGCAAGAGAGGGCGATTTATGAACACCGCGATAGTTATGAATGTCCGAGCGGGAACCAGATTTAAAAACCTACGGAGCATTTGTTCGATCTCACGTGGAATATGCCATCCAGGCCTGGCGTCCGTGGTTTAAGAAGTATTATCTAAAGCTGAAACGAGTGCAGGCGAGGGCTAAAAATATGGTCAAGAATCTTAGTCATCTGCCTTACGAAACCAGACTAGTTGAATTCGATTTGTTTCCTCTAAATTACAGGCAAATACGAAGTGACCTCATCCAAACATACTGGATTTTCAGAGGCCACAAGTGTGCCCTAGAATTTACTGACTTCCTCGAATTGGCTGAAACGGAACATCTGCGGCTTCATCCCTTTAAACTGCAGAGATATTTGGTCCACACGGACGTCCGTTGGAACGCCTTTTCACAGAGAGTCGTTGGTGCATGGAACGGACTCCCTCAGGAGGTGGTCCTTTCAAAAACTGTTAAAACATTTAAATGCAAACTGGAAACTAATTTGCTGAGAAAGTATTTTTTATATAATGAAGCTTGTGTCAGTCGTGGCAGCTTGTGCCTGGCCCACACATATCGATGACCTTACGTTTTCATTTGTCAGAGTTATTGCTGTAAACGTTGATTCTTTTATCATTTTTGAATGTGAATAGGGAGCTTAAGGACGAAAGCCTTATTCTCTCAATAAAGTTACTTAAAGTGATTTAAAGAGTTAAGCAGATTCATTTGTTCTTGAACAATGCTGGTGGGAATTGGCGAGGGAAATTTTGCAGCCCATATTTGCTGTCCCGTCCCTAGTCCTTCTGTAGATTTCTGTTTAGCGCTCTGACTGTCAACCTAGATGTTTTTCCCTGAATCTATTTGTGGAAAGATGCCTTAAAAAATAGGCGCTTGGATGTCAAGTCCACGAGGTACTTTAGCTGGGTTTCGTGCGGTTCTCCGACTAATAGGCTCGTGTTTTGAATGGGCATTAGTGATGTCGAACTCGAAGGTGCATAATCTCACTAAACGAACGACAGGAGTCAAGCAAAACGAAACTGGAAAGCTAAAGCAGCAGAAAAATAACAAAAAATGGGTTCGGTTGGCCACAGTTTTCGTTTATGTGATCTCTGTTTCGCTTGCGGCCATCGTTTTGGCAATATACTACAGTTTCTTCTGGAAACCACGGATTAGCAGCAATCAGACGATGAAGCCATAAACTCCTTCTGAGTGTTATTTTGCATTTATCTTCGTTGTGATAAGTATTTTTCAATGTGCAATATTTCGTTGTCAGCTGATCATTAATGGTATTAATATAGTTCACTTCGATTTTTTAATACAAATAAATATGTCATCACCGAACCAGCTATTGAAGTTTTTGGATTTCTTAGTAAGTTTTTGAACTTTTTTCGGTTTTAGGGGTTATGATTCTTCGTTTATGTAGACGACAGGGAAGCATACTTCACCTTTGTAAGCAACTGCGAAGCAAATTTATTCGCTTTCAAGCTTTACTGAGGCTGTAAATTAATAAACTAATTAATTACTTCAGTAATTATTAAATTGCAGTACAACCTTAACAGTGAGCGAAGTGGGTTTGAAAGTCCCGATCTTTCCTCATTTGGAAGATAATGCAGCATGGCTGCCTGAGGAGCAATAACTAATCTTAAAGGCTATTCAAACTTCGCCCAATTTCACTACAAAGAATAAGTTCATTACCATATCTAGCTTTTACTGAGCCTGGGTGAAGTTCCGCTAATTTACAGTTTGATAAGCTTTGCAAACTCTCCTGTGTCAACATTTATGCCCAAAACCTCGTGCCTACCGTCCGACCGTGAAAAATATCCTGCCTCCGTACCTAGAATATCTACCTGCACCCCAACTTCGCACTTTTCGAAAGACAACCCCCAGCTTGCGATAGCTTGTAAGCCCTTACAGAAAACAAAAATGATAGTGCTCTCAGTTTATAGTAAGCTTTGGACTATTTCGTTTAGAGGATCACCCCAGCTAAGTAAGGATTAAGGAGCAAGCCGAATTTTATTGGATTGTCTTTTGAAACATTTGCCGCCATAGTAATGAGTCTTGCACCGCGTCAGACTGCCTTGGATAACGCTCCTATATCCGTCCAGTCTGCGAGTAGCCGCTCTGTTTTTTGCACATTGTGTGATAAATTTAACTGCTGATAAAAACCTTGCCGTAACAGAAAATTTGACTTAAATACTTCAAAAGCTCTTCCCTGGCCCGCCGCATACACGGCCTTATCAGTAAATAGTAAGCAGACTACTTGTGCAGTGGCCTACTATACACGCTAACAGCTGCTCAGTTTTTTTTGTCACTTTTATTTAAAATAGCATCGTGAAGATAGGTAACGTTAAGATTCATACAACGGATTTGACTAATCGTCAGGCGTTCTGGGTATCATCTCCGGGGCTAGAGGTGGTCATAGCTCCTGGTGGTCAAAAGCTCCTCGTCCACAGAATCGGTTACGGTAAAAGGCTCCCAGGGCAATCAGAATACGTGTTTCCGAACCGGTGTACATCAAAAACAACCTTTAGCCCTTGCGTGTGTTTATGTTGCCTGGTAGTTATGACTTAGTAGTTGTACTTGCGATGAAATGCATGACTTATTCGACTTGTTCCATTCTATGAGGTAGACTCTTTAGTGAAGTTAAGTCAGCTGGCACGTCCGACCCCAAGCCGTCGAGACAGATATGCGTCTAAATTGACAGATATTTTTCGACCGATCTAAACAGTCCATATACGCATGCTTCGCGTATACAAGGTCATAAAAAGAGCGACTCGGAGCTTGTATAGGCGAAAAGGCCACATTAAGGGGCCATCACAGCCTGGTCCTCAGAAGAACTGACGAAAGTCGTCAGCTGACAGCTAGGTTAAAAAACTGGTATTCCAATGCTGGGGATTCAAAGGTTACTGTTTCATTCGTCGACACCCCACTCGTGTGTTGGAATTGTTAGGCAGAGACGTTGAGTCAACCTCAATCGGTAGAACTCCGATAAGCCACTGGTTGATGAGGAAAGGAGCCAGGTCGGCCCAGTGCTTAATTCCCTACTAAAACAGCCAAATGCGTATTGCAACTATCACGAATGCCCAACAGTCGAGGATTAGACGGCTGACGACTGAAAGTACTGGGAGTCGGGAAGTAACGGCCTTTGAAACGCATTACACCTTAGAAGTTTGGTGGGCGCGATGTTGCGGCGGGATCGTGTGTGGACGCATAGAATACTGGTTTACCACGTCTGCCACTATCCTCGCGTCTATCTCCGATTGTTTTGTGATCAAAATCTGTCGGGCAAAACTAATTCTCGTGTGGACTACGATATAAAAGTAACGTTAAAGGCAACTTATTATAAAGTGAAAGGCCACTTTCGCAGGCTAATTTCGACTAAAATGCCAATATCCTTCAGTCTGGGAACATCCCTGGAAGGCGTGAACCTAACGTGCATGGCTAAGATTTCGTAAGAGGTCGGAATCCCTTCAGCGCCAGTCAAAGAAGATTCCACTTATAGTCCCGAGGGTGGTGTAATGTGATGCTAGGAGTATCCAGCGCCTCTGAAAATGAAGCTCCACCCAACAGCTTGCACTTACGTTGTGAAAACACCGATCCTTGAGAATGCCCTTTTAACCTGTCTGTCGATAACTCACATTGATGTACTTTAGTGATCAGGCAGGAAGATTGAAAACATACTGACTATTTAATTCGACTGAGATTCGTACGAAACTCTTTCTAGGGAACTGTTCAACTAGGTGGGACACTCAGATATAGAAACGGCCATATAGTGCCTGTTTGGACTGTACATCGCGCAACTGTTGAAAGATCTTATAACGCCATGCATAGAACTCGAAAATCAAGTTACAAATAGTATCAGAGAGGACTGGACACAGGAACCCGATTCTAAAGACATGCTAGCGGGCAGGGATGCGTGATGAGAATTGGTCAGTCGAATTAAGTGGTTAGGAACAAGTACTACTGCAAGACTTGGAAATAATTCGCTTAGAGTAACGCTATGCTCTGCATGATCTCCCCTCCCACACTTCACCGATCCCCCAGTGCACCGAGCGGCCAGTATTGCGTGACCCGACAGTTCGACGGGCGTAAACGACGATGTTCACCAGAAATTCCACGCAGTGGACGCAGAACCGATAAATTATGCAGGAGTTGGTTTAGAGCGAACCCAGGTTGTACATCACCCTCCCCTTCCATACACGCTCTGATGACAGGACGAACGGAGGTGGGCTCGGATGCCGTGACTAGACATTCTATCTGCGCGTCTCATACAAGAGACGCCCATGCAATTTTTCCGGAGACTTACTATACGAACCGTGTGACTACTCGCCTTGGCTTCCCTACTCTCCTACCGGTCATCTAAAAGCGGGATGAAAGCAAGAAGCGCTACAAAGCATATAAATACTCAACTGTCCTCTATGAATTGAAAGAACACGAAAGAACTGTGGAACAGAAGTAAATAGGGGGCAGTAAAAACGAGAGCATCTTTTTAGTATTGCGTGCAGTAACGTAGGCCCAGCGTCCGACGTTCAAGAGAGCCTGGCTGCTTTGGTCCACACAATCACGAAGGGCTCAATGGCTGTAAAGAAAAAAGGTTAGTGAAAGGTCTGGTTAAAGAGAACAAGAAAAAACGAAATTTCGGAAGTTGGAGGGATCGTTGACGGAGCTTCCTGTTTTCCCGAATCTGCTAAACGTCTAATGCAAAAAAACTGATAGTTTAAGTGACGTGGTAGGTTTATCCGTCGCAAATCACGATATCTGTGGACAACGCAGTGGCGGCATGTAAGTAAATTTCTCCAGAACAATTGGACTGTCGCGAGGGATAACGCGCACCGAATATCTCACCTAGTAAGCACAACACAGATGCCTTGTGCGTGAATTAGTTTATAGTGAGGCACTCCTACCTCGTAGGATCCAAGCCGACCGTGGCGCCAGTCATCTGCGCCCGACTCCGCCTCCGGTCTTCTTGACGCGCATCAGTCGTGCGTGTGTGTGGCACGCGTAAAAGGGCCGTTCGGCCTAGTCAGTTGCTGTGTCTACTTTCACCACCAACTGGTTGCCGGCATTGGTCAATCGAATGGTGCTTGGCTGACACTGGGGTCTTCACGGATTCCACGAAAAATCAGCGCATGCCTCGCTACACTAACTTCGATGCACTTAAACATAACAAAATGACTATCAATCGTGACCTGAAAGACTGCCTACTGACAGAATAACTGTCCTGATGGAAATTACAGTGGAGTAACAAGGAGGACTGCCATTTGAGCAGCAATTGCTTTCCCTTATTGTAGCTGACCACCCTTTTCGACGAGGTTCACCGTGTGCGTCACAGCATGGAGGTACAGGGACGATGAATTGCGCGTTGATTCGTTTTATGTGGTAGTCGACTTTCACTGCAGCTAGCGCACTCTCTCCCCTCACTCGTCTGTGCCCGAGTCAGAGTTTTACTCACCTGCTCAATTTTCACCTGGACACATAGCCACGGTTTGATAATCTCAACAGGCTCTCCTTCAAATCCAGGATATACGACAACCCGTCTCTGCTACCTCGATAGGACTAAATTCCAACTGGAATCCAGATATAGTTCAGAGAGGTGTTATCACAGCTGTGAGATCCATGAGATTCAGCTTAAAAACGTCAACTGATGAAAGCTACTCATTGAGTTTCTCAGGCCCTAGAAAGTGCCGAAGGACCCAACGCGACATCTCCATCGCCAACGCGTGTATTGTGCATTCGTCCCATCTGTCATCCTCTGTAACCTTAATAAAAACCCTACCCTCAACTTGACCCTATAGTTAACACGAACCCAAACCTTAACCCTTAGCATAATCCTGATCCTAACCTTAAACTTCGAACTGTAATCGCACACATTTTCATGAGGTTTCTTAGTAATTGACAGTACGGGCGGGTCACCAACAGCCGCTCGGATTGTTTGTTCTAGGTTGTCTCTTCTGGCAATTTGGCCCAAAAGCCTACCCGCAAGGCAGCGGAGGTAAGCGAACTTATTTAATGGCAGTTCACAGTCACCATGTCACAGCGCTGTCATCGGGCTTTGCGGCTTTTTATAAGGTATTTGGTGCGCCAGACCTCAGTCCGTCGCACCCTGGTAGCACTGTCATTGGTGGTCGGCGACGGACTATTAGCCAGACCCAAGAGTCTACTTATTTCACAGCTAGTCTTCGTTGAAGGCCGTTCCACCATCCGCCACCTATGGACGCGCCGAGTAGCCAGTATTCTTCCAGTCTGGAAAGACTAACGTGTTTTCAAGCTGCATCCCTGGCCAAGAGAAGGCACCTCTCGAGATTGATGGTTGTCACCTTGAAGAGGTAGACAGTTTCAAATACCTCAGGGCGAGATTGCTGCCAAATGGACAGAGTAAGGATGACATTGTCTCCCAAATAAATGCTGCTCGTTGGGTTTTCTCTATCCTTAGGCAGTGCCTATGGACCCAACGCGAAATTGCTATCGTCATTAAGAGTCGCGTGTACTGTGCATCCATCCAATCCTTCCTTTACTATGTCTGTAAATTCTGGGCTATATGCGTGGAAGGTGAGCGAAAACTGGACGTATTTGGCCGCCAATGCTTACGGACCATCCTTCGAGTGAAGTACACAGACTTTGTCTCAAATGAGACAATCCACACTCGCTGCGACAACATCGCAAGGATATACCAAGCCATCCAAGAAAGAAAACTGAGGTAGTTTGGGCACATTCTTCGTCAGCCAGCTCACGAGCTCAGCATTAATGTCCTCGATCCGAACACGCTTCCCAATTGAAGGCGTTCAAGAGGGGGTCAACTCAAAACGCGGTTGGGCACAGTTCGTCAGGGCATGGAATTGGTTCTTGGACCTTCGGTATTCGGCCTCTGTCGTTGCCGCAGTATGGATTGAGCCATCTCGGTCTGCTGCTGCGGATCGTCATGCGTGAACAGGCACAATCCGTGAAATTATCAAGGCCGGTTAGATCAGGCACGATCGCAGCCGTAACAAGTACAAGAAAGTATTGAATGAAAGCTACCAGGCGAACTCTAAGCACCTAAGTCGGCAGAGTATGCGTGTGAGGAGAATCAGACATAGTCTGACAACTGGTCTGGTAATGTAGATGTCCAGGATGGCAAAGTCACGCTTACTAATTAAAAAATAGGTAGCTGGCCAGCAGGTGAGACATCTGGACGTCTGAGGGAGTATTGGCCGCAAGTTACTGCTCCACCGGAGGGGTGTTTTTGGTATACACACGTTTACCCTAGAAAAAAGAGAGGCCTTGAAGACAAAACGATGGAGAATAGGCCAAAAAGTGCAGACTGACCATAGAAGGACAGAGGATGCTATACTGGCACCTGTTATTGAAACAGATGACTACAGGCAGCAGTCCAAAACAACGAGGGAAAAAATTAGGTATTTGTACGCCAGACGCTTCAGGCAAGTACTTGGGGGCATTTCCAACTGGAGAGATGAAAATCACTTGAAAATTAGTGAAGGCCATCAAAGGTAGTCTGACCGGTTCAAAATCCAGTAAACGCTGGTGGATAGCACTCACCGATCGTCAACGGAACTCACTTCTCCCGTTATGCTTCAGGGCTCAGTCTCACACACCATCAGTAGCACGCTGGTACGAGCGTTGAACGTCTAATCAACAGGTCGTGAGTTCGAGCCTCAGGCGACACAACACCTGGGGTTGGGTATGACTGGCTGATGACGGCTAATAAGCCAGAAGTGAACATTCTAGTTTCCCTTTCCTTTGCCGACCATATTAATCTGCCTCTTCTACTACTAGCCACCGTCTGGCTGCTGGCGGGGCTCTAGAGTGAGCCCCAAGGCACAACGGGGCGAGTGAGTCTCAGAACCGATCGGTGAGCGCACCTCTACCAATGTTACTATTCCCGATCTAAATCAACAAGGCAACGAGCTCGTGGCGCAGTGGGTAGAGCGTTAGACATCTGCCCAACAGGTCGCGAGTTCGAGCCTCGGGCGCCGCAGCACCTGGGGTTTAGTATGGCTGGCTGATGACGGCTAATAAGCCAGAAATGGCCATTCCGGTCTCTCTTGTCTTTGTCAGTAATATCATTCTGCTTATATCACAAGCTGCTCTGCGGCTACTGGCGGGTTCTAGAGTGAGCCCCAAGGCACAAAGGGACGAATGAGTCCCATAAACGATCGGTGAGCGTCCATCTACCAATGTTGATATTCCCGATCTAAATCGACAAGGCAACGAGCCCGTGGGTTAAGCGCTGGACAGGTCGCGAGTTTATGCTGCAGATAATGCAGTTGGGAACGACTGCCTGATGACGGATAAGAAGCCAGAAAAGGCCATTCCAGTCTCCCTTGTCTTTATCGGTAGTGTTCTACTGCATATACTTCAGTGTACGCTTCCTTCAGCCTATGACGATGCTGACGAACCAACTACTTCGCCGATAAGCGTTGTAGGCTTTTTCACACGGCAGCAAACTGTTTAGCGAAAACAGCTGGCAATCACGGTTACAGAATATGCTCATACCGACGGAATAACACGGCTCCAAAATCCGATCTGTCGTCACACCGCTGGGATAAAGTTATAGAGGGCGAGGGTACGGCATACATCTAAGATACACGTATACGGCAGTGCGCAGTTCTGGAGTGGGATACAGCAGGAAACACATG
The DNA here is from genome assembly GCA_017591395.1 of Schistocephalus solidus. Lineage (NCBI taxonomy): Eukaryota > Metazoa > Platyhelminthes > Cestoda > Diphyllobothriidea > Diphyllobothriidae > Schistocephalus > Schistocephalus solidus. Next base: position 3,450 of record WEDG01002068.1, on the reverse strand, counting down.
CCAAATGAACCTGGCTTGGCGGTACTCGCTGAGGGCCTAAGGCGGGAGTAATCTTTGGGGCTACATTTTTTCCGAAGATAGGAAAGGAATTTGTAAGGGGTGAGGCTTTGTTGAATAAAAGAAACCTATGGAAGGACATAGGGCACAACTACTGATGTCGTTCAAAAGCATAAAAGTTCAACATTGTTCATAATTTTGACGCATGGAGAACTCCAAAGAGCAGACTATGTGAAGTAGGGAACCCGTATACCCTCAACCCTCCAAACGTGATTCCCGAGGGCGGATCAAACTAACAACGCCCAAAATCCGCGCCCAGCTCTATCGTTGAGCAACACAGGACGCAATTCTCAGCCAGGAAAGTAATCGAGGTTCAGTCGTCTCTAACACACAAGGCGAGCCTCGAGAGTGAGCCTCAAGGACGAGTGAGTTAAAAAAACGATCGGTGAGCTTTCATCAACGAACGTCCATATTTCCGATCTAAACCGCCAAGACAACGAGCCCCTGGCTCAATAGTTAGAGTATTGAAGTCTAATCAACAGGTCGTGGGTTCGAGCCTCGGGTAGGGCACCACCTGGGGTTGGGTATAACTGGCTGATGAAGGCTTATGAGCCAGAAATAGCCATTCCGGTTTCCTTTGTCTTTGTCAGCATTTTTAATCTGCCGGTATGCGGGTACTGGCGGGGCTCGCGAGTGCACCCCAAGGCAGAGCTGGACGAGCGAGTTTCGTTAGCGATCGGCAAGCGTCAGGGGTCAGCAATTCGCTTCCATAGGCCACAAAGGGTTTTTGCCATCGAAAATGTACAAGATAGTACAAAAATCATCGCCGTTGGAGAAAGAGTCTTATGCGGGCTGCAGAAGACATCGTTTCTCACGGCCGTACATGGACCACATCCCCTCTCTCTCGAGCTGCCTTAAAGAATCGCTGTAACTTGATCGTCAGTCAGTTCGAAAGTGGGCGACTTTATACGGTCAATTGGAAACCTTCCAAGCGACAAATTGTGAAAATAGTGTTAAGAATAATATTTCATCCTCTGCCTCATTTTTTTGTGCCGATGAGAGAAATGACTGATATCTACCTGTGCAGGTACACGAACCAAACTTAAAAGTTCAAATATCTTATTGTTGGGAGGTGGTGCTGGTGGTGGAAGTCACTGCGAACTGGCGTTCAGTTGGCCCTGTGATGACTTTAAAGCGTTTCAAACCGAGGAAGGATCCATCAGTCGGCTTCACTGCCTCACACTACAAAGCAATGGTTAAGCTGCCTGGAGAGAATGTGATCAGCCATACTGGCCACCATCGTACGCGTGCGACACAACCGGCAGGCCTCCGGTTACTTCCGTTGTGGGGGCCCAGGAAGGAGAGAAAACATGTGCGCTTGGGAACCGGGGCACGATAAATCTCCAAGTTATTTCTATCGGCGTCGTCTGAGTGCTTTAATGGCTCCTTGGGACGACGCTCGTCTGAGCTGCTCATCAGGTGGGTTGCCTGCAATAGCACCCACAGTGTCATTAGTCAGCGTGCCTGAAAACACCGAGGCAGGCCAGAAAGTGTTGGTTAGAACCAAGACAAACAGAGAACAAAAAATGTCTGTAGAAGAACGATACACAAGGGCTCAAAGAAGAACAAAATCGCAAAACATCAAAACATCGCAGTGCAAAATGTGTTGAATGTATTGCCTATAAGCCGCGACAGAGAGCTTATAGTGTAGATTGAAAACTTTTCTTTCGCAACTATTTTTCTATACACAAACTATGCTTAAACATGTATGAGTTCTACCCATCTAGGACCTGCCATCACGGCTTTAAGCGAGCGGGAAGTTTTAAATCGATACGGCTGCGTCGCAAATCCCGGCGAAATGGTGCTCTTCGAAAACGACCGACAAAACACAATTGCCTCAGAAAGTTTACATCACTCACTTCCGAAAGGACCGCTAGCTGCCTGTTCCGGCGGGTTGAATTGATGAGTAAAAAGTACTTCTGGTGGTACGTAAGTCAAAATACCCACTGCAATCGTTCAGAAGAACTAACCGTGGGAGGCGGTGCTATGAGGGAATCGGTTTCCGAGGGTTGCGTGCTAACCTCCAATTCCTCGTCTCCACCTTGAACATCCACAGTGGCTCTCGGTGTAGCGCCCTCATTCAACGTACCTACAGGAGGCTCATCAGAAAGGCGCGACTCTGCGTCACCATGCGACGAAGGGGTCTGCCGTACTTCGACTTTCTGCGCGGAAGAAAGAGGGAAAAGAGTTCGTGCATGAAATGAACGATTCCACAATTTGGCCCCTCCAGGACGGGGAGCAAAGCAAGTTTTGCTACAGAAACAGCAAGCCATCGTCAAAGCCTGCATGTCGTCGTGTCGTCGTGTCATGTCATGTCGTCATGTTTGCTACCGAGACTACTATCGGAAGACCACTTGGAAGAAGGGATTTCCTCAACTTCCTCCAACCTTACTCACTGTTAGGCCCGTTACAAAGCAAAAGCGATGAGCCTCAAAAAAAGGTGGTTATAGTCCAGGAAGTTTAGGTCAGATGAGCTGCCGGAAAGTGTCTTAAAAATGGCCAAAAAGAGTGTTTTTGGGAAGTTGCTTTTGGTTATTTGGAGAAGCTGACTTAAATCAGTGAAAAGCAATCTTGGTGGTAGATCAGTCAAAATACCACAGGTATCGTACAGAAGAACTAACCATGGGAGGCAGTGCAGTGCGGGAGACGGTTTCCGAGGGTTGCTTGCTAACCTCCACTTCCTCGTCTCCACCCTTAACATCCTCAGTGGCTTTCGGTGTAGCGCCCTCATTCAACGCACCCACAGGAGGCTCATCAGAAGGGCGCGACTCTGCGTCACCGAGCAACGAAGGGGTCTCAGGTACGTTGAATTTCGTTTCAGTCTGAGCGGAAGAGAGGAACTAAAGATTTGAAACATCCAGGAATGCAATCAAGCAAGTCTGCACCAGAGAGACACCACAGTCAAATCTGCATGGCACGAGTCAGGCTTTTGTAGGCGGACTTTTGAAATTGAACTGCAATTTTTCCTCCTCGAAACGCATAATAATTTTCTTATATGGACTGATCCATTTTTCTCCTTTGATACTGCTATATACCACTCTTTGTTTTTTTTTTAAAAAAACTACAATAATAAGATCAATTTTAAACGACACCAACACCCTTTGGAGAAAATCAGGTTCAAATTTTGCGACTCATTCACAACGACCGTTAATAATGCTGACAGTTGCAGATTTCGGTGATCATATATTTTCTGTTTTCTTCCGAAGCCGTCTTTTGCGGACCAATTTTATCCACAGAAAACGGAGGGATTTCTGCTCAAAATAGTGAAATGATACTTTTCGAAGAAAGAAAGGAGCCATCTATATCGTTTGCGTACCAATTTAATCCACAGAGCATGAAGATTTTTCTGCTAAAAATTTTTGAAACGATACTTTCAAAATAAAAGCCTATACA